>QEOT01000227.1:28254-91211 GCA_003123785.1 Pterocarya stenoptera
ATGTGCACATATGGATTTTCATTTTCCAAGCCATGAAAAGTAGGGAGTAACTGTCTCATCCCTGTTTTAAAATCCAGTTGGCGAGTATTAGCTGGAAACATGATGCATAATGGTGTGGCTGTGCGTGTAGGGTGGAGGTAATCCTGAAGAGTTCTAATGGGTTGATCTTCGTGTTCACTCATTTCTTTAGGACTAGATAGATTGTCAAATAAAGGATTTAAAAAGTTTGATCCTGACTCTAGCACAGGCCTATAAGCAAATCTACCCAAAGCGTCTCTATATCTATGCATGCAAGGTAACAAAATAATTAAAAGAAAAAAAAATGCTGTAAGCAAAAAGAAGGAACGAAGTTACCACCTTTACAAACTGCTGAAAAGAAAAACAATCTAGCAATTCTTTTACCGTCTCCCCGACAACGGCGCCAAAATTTGATTACGCCCAAAGAGTAACGCGGTGGTTATAGCACAGCTTTGGGGTGTCGATTCCACAGAGAGACAAATTAAAAGAATAGTAGAAAGTGATCAACGGAAAAAGTACTCAATTTGACAAACAGTAGAGCGTCGGGAATCCCTTGCACAAATCTAGTATTTTAATTACTCTTAATTCATTGAATAACTCAACTGGGAACTCAATTCCCAAAATTTCCAATCGGAAGATATAGATTTATAAACCAAGATTAAACCAAATGTAACCCTATGAAGAATTATTCATCACTTTTAAAATACGTAAATTATTATCACTATTGAGAAAATCCAACGACGACAATATACTCAGGAAGGGATATTGTAGCAAAGAATTAAATCAATATAGATAAATAATTGATCCAAACATAATCAAAGAGCTAATCCATTCAATAGAAAAAGTATGACTGAATCCATAAACAGAATAAATTCTATGATTATTCGGAGAAGAGAACATTAACGATGAATTGAGAATGATAAAACAAAAGAGTTTTAGTAATTGAAAATCAAATACATAAATCAAAAGTAAATTACAAGTACCATCTAATGTGCAAGTTCATCCCTAGCCCTACTTGAGAATTTAGTTATCCATAAATATAATGGACAACAAAAATCTCAAGAGAAAGGTAAAGCAAACGGTGGACATGACAATTAAATTCCTTCTCTCTTTTTCTTTTCCTTTTCAGCCTCCTAATGATATTCTTATATAGGGTAGGAAAGAAACCATAATATCTTCATGATTCCTGCCTAGAAAAATCGCCTAAATCTTAAGACTTATCTTGGCAGCCACGTACGCACTTTAAGAATTTAAATTTGGAAATTTGTATTAGAGACAAAGTCGTAGCTCTTTAAATTAGCTTTCCAACACATCTGGAATCAAATCAATCCGATATGTGAATAGAAAGTTACGTTTGAAATACTAAAATATATCCAGACAGTCTCCTATAGCATGTTGGAGTCTGACTATTTCTCTTCATCCGAATTACTCTTAAACCCCATCATTATGCTTATTTGAAGAGTCCTACACTCCTTGAAAGTTCTTAGGTTGTTCCAACTCTTGCCCATTTGAAAGTCCTTTGAATTTGACTGGGTTTTGACTTACTCTTTTATAATCCCTGAAATTAAACATAAAAATCTGCTTAGAAGTATCTCAATATAAATAGAAACTCAGTTCAAGAATACACATTAATTCCTATAATTTCTATTCATATTTTAGCATTATAGTCCAATAATAGGGTATTTAGAGTGTACTTTCGTACACTCATCAGGGAGTATCATTTGTCATTTGTTGAATTGTTACATGGACATTTGAGGGGGTATCATATGCCCTTATTTGAGTGTGCATATTATACAACCTTGCACACAACTATTTTTTATTTTCCCTTTGAATTTGTTTATGATTTTAATCCACTTTCTCCTTTAAGTTTGATATTGTTGCTTGTTGATGATTGGAGTAGCTTGGATAGATCTTTTCAAATTCCTGAGAAAATTAATGATAATCTATATAAAGTGGATCTTCCAGGTAAGTATCATGTTTCTACAATTTTCAATGTTACTAACCTCTTTCCCTTTGATCTAGGTGGAGATTCAAGGTCGAATCCTTTTGAGGAGAGGGGGAATGATGGGAACCAAGGCGGGCCTTGTCATAAAGATTCTTTGCAAGTTCCAGATGAACCAATTACAAGAACAAGAGCAAAGATTATTAAAGAAGCAATGCAAGGATTGATGCAATCCACATGGGACGAGTCAAGCAAGAGCCCAATAGTCAAAATGGGCTTGAAGGATGAAGATCCAATAGTCAAAATGGAAAGTTACAATTTTAGGAATTAGGGTTTTGAAGAGAGGTACTGTAGCTTGGCACTGTTCACGTTCGAATCACTGTAGCGCCGCACTGTTCACTGTAGCTGAAACACTGTTCACGCGGCACTATTCATCCAGGGATGGTTTTGGAGCAAATGGGTTTTATTTGGGCTAGGGTTTCAATTAGGTTTTCATTAAATACTCATGTAGCCTCATTTTTTAAGATTAGTTTATGAAATTTGATGATTTATTCATTGTGAGTTGAGTTTTACTCCTCTTGTTCTTAATTGAACTTTTGAACTTATCAAAGGTAAATCACAACCTTTGTGGCGTTCCTCCTTGTAATCTAGGTTCTTAATACGAGTTCTTCAATGGGTCTAGATTTTAATATAATCTAGGTTCTTGAAACGAGTCCTTATCGGGTCTTGATTCTCCATCCATTGACTTGATTTTGGCTTTCTTGGGTGAGTTTTCAATTTGATTGTAGCTTCAAGGGATTCTCTTCTTGCGGGTTCATATCAGAACAGCACTCCAAGCAATTGACAAACTTAGAGATGCAAGAAACCCTAGAATTTTGAAACCCTAGGAGATGCAAATTTCAGCCAAACCCAAATCCCTAAGAATTTTAGCAACGTACTTTTTGTTTCTTTTTTTTTTTTTTTTACAACCCTAGAATGATGAAGCCCTAGAATTAAAGATGCTATAAATAAAAGATAGAATCAGACCTGATTGGAAACCTGGCTCTGATACCAAATGATATGAACCCGCAGGAAGGAAATCCCTTGAACCCACAATCAAATTGAAAACTCACCCAAGAAAGTCAAATCAAGTCAATGGATGGAGAATCAAGACCCGATGAGAACTAGTTTTAAGAACCTAGATTATATTAAAATCTAAACCCGTTGAAGAACCCGTCTCAAGAACCCAGATTACAAGGAGGAACGCCACAAAAGTTGTGATTTACCTTTGGTAAGTTCAAAAGTTCAATTAAAAATAAGAGGAGTAAAACTCAACTCACAATGAATAAATTCATCATATTTCAAAAACTAATCTTCAAAATAAGGCTACAAGAGTATTTAATGAAAACTTAATTGAAACCCTAGCCCAAATTTAGTGTCTCCCCACACTCCTCTCTCCCCTTTAGTGCACTATCAAGTCCAAATTCATAATGCAACACATGTAAGACACATGGCACTAATGACTAGGATTTGGGTCATGGACCTAAAGCCATTGGGCCTGGGTTTCTAAATAGGGTCGAAATATATATAAGGCATTCTAGGCTCACTCCCGTCTTGGGCTCATGTTGCTAAATCAAAGACTCTAAGGCCTTTCTAAAATAACTAAAGTCCTTCTATGGCAACCAAGAATAAATTCTATAAGCTCGTCTCATCACAATAGGAAGGAGCAAGAGCTAAGGAATTGAAAGATATCCTTAGTGAAGGTGCTCTAGAATAATCCAAATTTCTAAGAAACGACTTGGGAAAGAGAAGATGTGATGAGGACTAACTACCCTCATTTGTATGTACCATAGATTTGGGTTTTTGTAATGAATATGTGTATGATCGTGTGTACTCTGGTTTGTCATGAACAAATTCATGTTTGATTTGAATGATCTGTTCGTGACCTTAGTAGTTCTAAAAATATGAAGTCCATAAGAGATAAGTGAGGGAAAGAGCCCAACAAGGCTCATGTGGATTTTGGCCAACAAGGATAGCATTAGGGCTTGGAAGCCCATAAGTGATTTCTAAGGGAGATGTAGGCGCCACATGGCACAAGAAGGGATACTTAGTCTTTTCTAGAGAGAAACTTTGGGAAGAGGCAAGGAGTGACACGTGTCCAACATGCAGGAGGTTTTAGAAGATGTGAGTGGAGAATGATGTCACCAAATTAGGGCTTACATACCCCCACGCAAGGTCATTTTGGAAATAGACACTTGGCAAGCATGCAAAAGGAACTTTTGAAGTTCCAAGAGGATCTTGCTTGGGAAGAGAGAAGAGCATGTTCTAGAAGAAACTTTTTGAGGAGCAAGAGAGAGAGGGGGTGATGACAACCACATGGGGGAGACTCAAATTCATCTTGGGAAGACAAAAAGTCACTGGAAGTGACCTAGGGTTTCGGCAAGAGCAAGACACACACACACACACACTCCAATTTGCCACATGGCAGCCATGCACACTAGTAGGATTTCAAGAAATATTAGGGTTTTATGTTTTTACCTTTAAGCCACCAAGTGCAATGTATCCATAAAAGGGGAGAAGGGCAAAAGTGGAAGGTGAGTCAAGATAGGGTTTTGGATTTTAAGGGCAACATGCCACCCACACAAGGGAACCTTACGATTTCCCCTACAATCCTATCAAGGGGGAAAGAGAAGAGTCTTTTTGCCAACTGGCATCCATGCAAAGGCTCTTAGATTTTCTAGAAGGAGGGAAGCTCTCTGTAAATGGGCATGGCCAAAAGTCATGGAGGCCTTTTTGCTCAAATGTTCAACTTTCCTTCTAACGGATTTTCGGCACTCACCATTTCTCTCCAAGTTCTTACACTTTCTTACCACTTTCTCACGAACCAAACACCACTATTTCTCATCACCATTTCGAGAATCACAAGGATTTCTCCTACACCATTAGGTTATAGGAAGAACATGAGGAGGTAAGATCCATTTCTTCATTTCTCTCTCACACACACACACGGCCAAGAGGGAAAAACAACACTAAGTTTTAGATTTAGGGTTTTTCCGATAGGTGCACACTCTCTCACTTTAGAAACTAGGGTTTTTTCTTCAAAAATAGGAAGAACCCAAAAATATTGATGGGAACCAAGGCGGGATCATAAAGATTCGTTGCAAGTTCCAGATAAACCAGATTCCTTTCCTGCGGGTTCATATGAAATATCCTTTGTTTCAAGGTCTTGAACACAAAGTGTAAAGGGATTAAAGGCTATGGCGACCATTTAGAAGAGGGTTAGGGTTTCTTAATCCCAAGTGTTTCGGACTCAAGGGTTTCACATGGAAAATGATTTTTCAAAAACCCTAGATGCACATACATGACCACTCTTATTTCGAGATTAGTGTTTCTCTAGTTATTTTCTAATATATCTTGCATGTCTTTTTCAGATTTTTGTTATTTTAGACTTTAAACTTTTGTAAGTAAACTTCCATTTTACTTTGAATGGCACTTGTATATATTTATTACTTGTATATATTTTCTTGGGATTTGATAAAAGCTACTATCTTTTTGAGTCTCTAAGCTAACACCTTAAGCAACTCTAGGGTAGATGCATGGTGAGCCTCCATAGTGAACTCGTCCTCTATTATTTCACTGATCCCATCCATACTAGTGGTCTCGAGTACTTGGCACAACTTCTATAATTCCGAGCAAGGAATGATAATGGATAAATACAACAGTGAGATTTCAAGCAATTTAAATAAGTAAACACATAACGTGCAATAGATATCACAAGCATATGTAGTAAACTTAACAATGAATGCATGGACATGAATGTATACATATGCACTTGACCTTCCAAAGACTTCATATAAAACATGACATTTCATAACATTTGCTTTCATAAACATACTTTCATCATTCCATATTTATTCATTAGCATACTTATGAGCTCGTGGCGTTTGTTGTCTTATAACATAACATTGGATACCTCACGACTCCCCTATGCATCGTGTGTTCCCCGTTAGTTACCGCATCAACCATTGGCCACTTTGACCAAGGTGACAACGTCTTGACTTTCATATATGGCAGCTCACATGTTGCCTTCACCATAGGTGCACCCACTAGCTTTAGGTGTTGATTACGCCCAAAGAATAACGGGGTAGTTGTAGCAAAGCTTTGGGGTGTCGATTCCACAGAGAGACAAATTAAAAGAATAGTAGAAGAATACAAAGAAACAAAGAAAAAATATTAAATGATCAATGGAGAACAAAGATTAATTTTAAACGTAAATTAAAGTGAAACAAAGTGATTAACGGAAAAAGCACTTAAATTTGACAAGCAGTAGAGCGTCAGGAATCCCTTGCACAAATCCGGTATTTTAATTATTCTTGATTCATTGGATAACTCAATTCCCAAAATTTCCAATCGGAAGATATAGATTTATAAACCAAGATTAAAACAAATATAACTCTTCGAAAAATCATTCACCACTTTTAAATATAAGTAAATTATTATCACTATTGAGAAAATCCTACGACGACAATATACTTTGGGAGCGATATTGTAGCAAAGAATTAAATCAATATATATAAATAATTGATCCAAACATAATCAAAGAACTAATCCATTCAATAGAAAAAGCATGACTAAATCCATAAACAAAATAAATTCTATGATTATTCGGAGAAGAGAACGTCAAAGATGAATTGAGAATGATAAAACAAAAGAGTTTTAGTAATTAAAAATCAAATACATAAATAAAAAATAAATTATAAATACCATCTAATGTGCAAGTTCATCCCTAGCCCTACTGGAGAATTTAGTTACCCATAAATATAATGGACAACAAAAATCTCAAGAGAAAGGTAAAGCAAACGGCGGACTTGACAATTAAATTTCTTCCTTCATCTCCTTCTTCAGCCTCCTAATGATATCCTTATATAGGGTAGGACAGAAACCCTAATATATTCATGATTCCTGCCTAGAAAAATCGCCTAAATCTTAGGACTTATCTTGACAGCCACATATGCACTTCAGGAATTCGAATTTAGAAATTTTTATTAGAAACAAAGTCGTAGCCCTTTAAGTTATCTTTCCAACGCATCTAGAATCAAATCAATCCGATATGTGAGTAGAAAGTTACGGTCAAAATACTAAAGTATATCCAGACAGTCTCCTAGAGCATGTTGGACTTTGACTATTTCTCTTGATCCGAATTACTCTTAAACTCCATCATTATCCTTATTTGAAGAGTCTTACACTCATTGAAAATTCTTAGGTAGTTTCAACTCTTGTCCATTTGAAAGTCCTTCGAATTTAATTGGGTTTTGACTTACTCTTTTATAGTCCCTGAAATTAAACATAAAAATCTGCTTAGGAGTATCTCAAAATAAATAGAAACTTAATTCAAGAGTACACATTAATTCCTATAATTTCTATTCATATTTTAGCATTATAGTCCAATAATATGGTATTTAGAGTGTACTTTCGTACACTCATCACACCCCCCAACTTACTCATTGCTAGTCCCTAGCAATTTTCATGCCAAAACGACGAGATAGACCAAATAAAATCACACACAAAGGCCACCAAGTCACACTTTCCAGATTCACATATCAAAGCAATATTAGGAATTCAATAACCCTATCACAAGCAATCCACCTATAGCAATCCACAGAGTGTGTATGTGTTCCAAACTATATCCATCTAACCAAAAGCCCTGATACATTCAACATTAAGAACATCTCAAGCGAAAGGTTCAACTCCATAACTTACGGGTATAAAAGTGTTTCGTGTGAGGATTCTCTCTATGGAGTTGACAAAGGGTGTACACACACTCTCATGGGGAATTAGGCAATTATGTACAAGCAACAAGCAAGCATTGATCTTATGATAGGAACACTAATAAATGAGACTTCCACCACTCTTTCCAAAACCTTAGGATCAGAACGGTCAACACAAAAGGTTGTAACATGGCTATAGTTCAGGGTTATATGAAAAAAAAGGATGAAAATGATTCAAAAACTTCCAAGTACATACAAAGGGAATCTTATTAAACCTTTCAATAAACCACATTTCTCACTTGATGTACTCTCCAACTTTTCAAATCATCGAATAATGCCTCTTTTTCTCTTTCTTTTTTTCTAATTCTTTTTTTTAAACTTGGTGAACAATTATGTGTGTCACCCTGGTATTTTGCTATTTTTACCCAACCTTGGTATTTTTACCTTTGAAACTCACTCAATTGAACACCTTGTAACTCATGTTCTTCCCCTCTCTCTCTCTCCTTTTATTTTTCTATAGAAAAGATAAAAATTCCACATCTTATACACATTTGGAAGTAACAAGGGTAGGAAAAATCAGTGTATAGGTTATACTCCAATGTGGAGAGGTATGGATGATGTGGGCATATGAAAACAAAAATCTACATGTGTTTATTGGCTCAAAGTTGGCTACTAGGGGTCTTTGATGGAAAGGGTTAGCTTGAAAGGCTCAAATGTTGATCTTAAGTTGACCTTCGTCATATCCCAAGAATATTCACCATCTTACCACAAACCATGTAATGATATTCATGGCTTGAGTTCAGGGCTATATGAAAAAAAAGGATGAAAATGATTCAAAAACTTCCAAGTACATACAAAGGGAATCTTATTAAACCTTTCAATAAACCACATTTCTCACTTGATGTACTCTCCAACTTTTCAAATCATTGACTATTGCCTCTTTTTCTTTTTCTTTTCCTTTTCTTTTCTTTTTTTTTCTTTTTTTTTTTACTTGGTGAACAATTATGTATGTCACCCTGGTATTTTGCTATTTTTACCCAACCTTGGTATTTTTACCTTTGAAACTCACTCACTTGAACACCTTGTAACTCATGTTCTTCCCCTCTCTCTCTCTCCTTTTATTTTTCTATAGAAAAGATAAAAATTCCACATCTAGTACACACTTGGAAGTAACAAGGGTAGGAAAAATCAGTGTATAGGTTATACTCCAATGTGGAGAGGTATGGATGATGTGGGCATATGAAAACAAAAAGCTACATGTGTTTATTGGCTCAAAGTTGGCTACTAGGGGTCTTTGATGGAAAGGGTTAGCTTGAAAGGCTCAAACGTTGATCCTAAGTTGACCTTCGTTATATCCCAAGTATATCCACAATCTTACCACAAACCATGTAATGATATTCTCACAAGAAGTGCCCAATTCAATAGATCAATGAACTCTTATCACAATTTACTGCATTTGTAGGCTCTCAATCCTCTCCAAAACTTACATGAATACTTAAGCAAAAGAGTTCTCTAGTTACATGTGTCAAACCACCATCTTACCACAAAGCTTGGATGAGTGCATTAGGAGTTCTATGAATGCTTCAGAAAAAATGATTATGGTGGGTTTGATGAATTCACGAAGATGACTATGAATGAGAATGAGTACACATGTGAAAAGGATGCACGTGTGATGCATTTTTTTTTTTTTTTATATTGGCACATGAAAATTTGCTATAGAGTTTCAACAAGTATTTTAAATATTGAATTTGCACCACCACCCCCCAACTTAAATGAAACATTGTTCTCAATGTTTAAGAATCAAATTTGAATAGGGAGTAACTAAAAAGGGTAGAATACACCTGATTAGTGACGTGAGTAGCTTGCTAAGCACCAAAGATGGTAAGCTGAAATGACAAAATGAAACTAACCTGCAAACAAAAACAAAGAAAACAAGAGCAAACAAAAAGGAAAAGAGAGAAAATAAGAGAAAACAAAACAAATAAAACAAATAAAGAGAAAAAGAAAATATATCTGCGTCGTGTGGTCAAGGTTGATAGACCGGATCCACAAGTGGAATGTCTTCCACTTCTGGAACTTACCTATCAATTAATACTTTAAGGCGTTGACCATTTATTTTAAAAATCCGACCATCTTTAGGATCCTCTATTTCTACCGCCCCATTTGTAAAATCATTCTTGACTATAAAAGGGCCGGTCCACCTAGACTGAAGTTTTCCTGGGTGCTTATGGAGTCTGGAATCATATAAGAACACTCTATCATTAGGTTTAAACGTTTTTCTCAAAATATTTTTATCATGATACGCTTTCATTTTAGCCTTATAGATTCTAGAGTTCTCACAAGCATCATTTCTCAACTCCTCTAACTCGGTCAACTGAAATTTTTTAAACTTACCTGCTTCTCCCATGTCAAAATTAAATTGCTTGATTGCCCAATAAGCTCGATGCTCGAGCTCCACAGGTAAGTGGCAAGGCTTTCCAAAAACAAGCTTATAAGGTGACATGCCTAAGGGAGTTTTGAAAGCTGTACGGTAGGCCCAAAGCACATCAACTAGTCTCAAAGACCAATCTTTGTGATCCGGGTTGACCCTTTTTTATAAAATTTGCTTAATTTCCCTGTTTATAAGTTCTACCTGTCTACTTGTCTGAGGGTGGTAGGCAGTAGAGATCTTATGTACCACCCCATATTTTTTCATCAAAGCTTCAAAAGAACGGTTGCAAAAATGTGTACCCCGATCACTAATGATAGCACGTGGTGTACGAAATTGAGATAACACATTTTTTTTTGAGAAATTTAATTACTGTCTTATTATCATTACTCCTGCAAGTTGCTACCTCTAACCATTTTCACACATAATCTACTGCCACAATAATATATTGATATCCAAAAGAAGGAGGAAATGGTCCCATGAAATCCATGCCCCAACAATAAAAAATTTCAATTACTAAAGTTGGATTTAAGGGTATCATATTACGACGAGACATAACTCCTAACTTTTGACACTTTTCACATGAGCGACAATAGATGTTTGCATCCTTAAACAAGGTGGGCCAATAAAATCCACACTGCAGAATTTTTGCAGCGGTTTTTTTCATTGAATAGTGGCTCCCACAAACTTGGGAGTGACAAAATTCCAAGACGCTAGCAATCTCTTCATCAAGGATGCAAGGTCTTAAAATTTGGTCAGGGTAGTATTTGAAAAAAAAAGGGTCATCCCAATAGAAATTACGTACCTCAGTCATAAACTTCCTCTTGTCTTGAGCGCTCCAATCCACTGGTATCTTACCTGCAACCAAATAATTCACAATATGAGCAAACTCTGGAAGAGAAGTAATAGAAAGCAAATGCTCATCGGGAAAATCATCTCTAGTTGGTAGGTGGTCAGAGGTGTCCTCAAATGTGAGCCTCAAGAGATGGTCAGCCACTAAGTTCTCCACTCCTTTCTTGTTTTTGATGGTGATGTCAAATTCCTGCAAAAGTAAAATCCACCGTATTAGTCGCGCCTTAGCATCCTTCTTTGTAAAAAGGTACTTAAGGGCTGCATGATCTATGAAAATAATAATAGGAGAACCAATCAAATAAACACGAAACTTATTCAAAGCAAACACTAAGGCTAACAACTCTTTTTCAGTGGTGGAGTAATTAATTTGAGTACTATTTAGAGTTCTACTAGCATAGTAAATGTGATGGGCTCCAAGATGGACCTAGCTTGTAAAGATATGAACCCGCAGGAAGGGAATCCCTTGAACCCACAATCAAATTGAAAACTCACCTAAGAAAGCCAAAATCAAGTCAATGGATGGAGAATCTAAACTCGATCAGAACTCGTTTCAAGAACTTAGATTATATTAAAATCTAGACCCGTTGAAGAACCCGTCTCAAGAACCTAGATTACAAGGAGGAACGCCATAAAGGTTATGATTTACCTTTGATAAGTTCAAAAGTTCAATCAAGAACAAGAGCAGTAAACTCAACTCACAATGAAAATTTAATATTGTCTAATCTTCAAATGAGGCTACAAAGAGTATTTAAAGCAAAACCTAATTGAAACCCTAGCCCAAAATAAACCACTTTCTTCCAAAAATAGCCCTGGATGAATAGTGCCACATGAACAGTACTTTAGCTACAGTAGACGTTACAGTACCTCTCTTCAAAACCCTAGTTCCTAAAATTGTAACTTTCCAAATAAGCCATTGGCCAAAATACAAGGCCTTCCCAAAATCCATAATTCATAAAAATAAAACATATGTGGACCAAACATCCTAAAGCCCAATTATTGCAAACTAATAAAATAATTCATTTAAATGATTTAAATAATTTGAAATCCTTTAAGTGCCCAAGGCCTTTAAGATATGTTATTGCCTCTTCCATAGCTTATATCAAATCAATCAAAATTGAATCTTCATCCTTCAAGTCCATTTTGAATGTTGGGCTCTTGCTTGACTCGTCCCAAGTGGATTGCATCAATCCTTGCATTGCTTCCTTGATCTTATAATTAGCCCATATTGAGCTCGTAAAGGATCTTTAAAACTAGGTCCATCTTGGAGCCCATCATTCCCCCTCTCCTCAAAAGGATTCGACCTCAAATCTCTACCTGGATCAAAGGGAAAAAGTTTAGTAGCATTGAAAATAACATAAACATGATACTTACCTAGAAGATTCACTTGATATGCGTTATTATTATTTTGCTCAAGAATTTGGAAAAGTCCATCTAAGCTACTCCTGTCATCAATAAGTAAAGACATTAAATCTAAAGGAGTAAATGGATTAAGTCTATAAACAATTTCAAAATGTGAAAACTTATTAGTAGCATGATCAAATTATATGTAAACTCAATGAATGACAAACAATACTCTAACAAATGTTCATGAAACATATCTAAAGTCTTCCTTACACCAAAATGACCACTCCAACTATATGCAAACTTAATAAATAGTAAGAAAAACGCGCGAAACGTTCATGCAAGATGTTCATGAATGACAAATGATACTTTCAAAAAGGTTATTGCAACATGTCAATGAATGGCAAATGATACTCCCACAAACATTTACACAACACATTAATGAATGGCAAAGGATTCTCCCACAAACGTTTATGCAATATGGCAATGAATGGCAAATAATACTCCCACAAACATTCATGCAACATGTTTAAAGTCTTCTTTGTACCAAAATGACTACTCCAATGATATGCAAACTCAATGAATGGCAAGTAATACTTCCACTCATGATCACGCCACAAATTTAAAATCATTTTCATACCAAAATGACCCAATAAACCACATCCATGCACTAGCATCTCACACATAAGACTAGTAGGCTCACAAAGCTTATCATCTCGAAATAAATACCAATCAAGTTTATAGAACTTACTATATGGTGCTTTCTCACATATTCCATGCACACTAGCAAAGTTATCACCATTAGTATGCAATTCTATATCATATTCAAATCTCAACAACTTTGCATCTAAAATGAAGACAAGGACATACCTTCTTTGATATGAACCTGCAGGAATGGAATCCCTTGAACCCACAATCAAATTGAAAACTCACCCAAGAAAGCCAAAATCAAGTCAATAGATGGAGAATCTAGACCCGTTGAGAACCCGTTTCAAGAACCTAGATTATATTAAAATCTAAACCCGTTGAAGAACCCGTCTCAAGAACCCGGATTACAAGGAGGAATGCCACAAAGGTTGTGATTTACCTTTGATAAGTTCAAAAGTTCAATCAAGAACAAGAGGAGTAAACTCAACTCATAAATAAAATTCAATATTGTCTAACCTTTCAAATGAGGCTACAAAAAGTGTTTAAACCAAAGCCTAATTGAAACCCTAGCCAAAATAAAGCCTTTTGTCCCAAAATTAACCCTGATGAACAGTATATATCTACAGTACCATGACTGCTACAGTAACGCAACAATAACTCAAGTTTTGAAACCCTAGTTCCTAAAATGTCATTTTCCAAATAAGCCGTTGGCTACAATACAAGGCCTTTCCAAAAAGCCTAGTTCATAATAAATAAGACATATCATCCCCAAGTCCACTTATTCTAAACTAATAAAATAAATTCATTAACCAAGTTAAAAACCTCCAATAATAATAGACCCTATCTCTAGGTCATGTCTTCCACAGCTTGAATCAAGTGGATCAAAACTGGTTCTCATTCTTTCAAGCCCATTTTGAGTGTTGGGCTCTTGCTAGCTTCATCCCAAATGGATTGCACCAATCCTTGCATCGCTTCCTTAATCTTTTTGACTCTTGATCTTGTAATTGGCCCATCTGGAACTTGCAAATGATCTTTAAGACTAGGCCCATCTGGGTTCCCATCATTCTTGCTAAAGCATCAACCACAAGATTTTCCTTACCTTCTATGTATTTGATTACATGAGGAAATGTCTTAATGAATTGCACCCACTTGGCATGCATTCTATTCAACTTATCTTGTCTTTTCAAGTGCTTCAAGGACTCATGTTCTTCAAAGAAAGGTTGGGTAGGGATTGTCGCACTTGGCACAAAATCAATGTAATGTTCTATCTCCCTAATAGGTGGCAATCCACTAAATGCGCAGCTAGGAATCATGACTTCATATCCCTGCAATAAAGAAACAACACTAGGCAAATAGTCGTTAAATTCGTTAGTATAAAAGCTTGCCTCAACATAAGATCTCATTTTTATTTTTCCGTTTCTCTCTACAATCTCCCTTTCTTTTTCCCCCCGTGGCTCAACTTTTTTTTCATGACTCTCAGCCACCTCTCTATATTCTTTTTCACTCTGTCTTTCTTTTGATGTTTCAATCTCATTCTCTTTTTTTCTCTCGCTCTCTTTTTCCTTTTCACTCTTTTTTTTCTTTCACTCTCCTCTTTTCTTGAACTCTCAGCCTCACAATTGTTTTTCAACTCATTCTCTCTTTTTCTTGAGGTTTCACTATTTCTTTTTTTCTCAATCTCACATTCACTTTTGCTATTTAGCTCAATCTCACTTTCACTCTTGCTTTTTAGATCACTCTCACTTTCACTCCCTTTTTTAGTAACCTTACTTTTCAATTTCAGTTGGTCCCCATGGACCTGTGTTGGAGCTAAAGGAGCAAGTTTGATTATTTTTTCATCATTTTTAAAACTGTACATGTTCCTTAACTCATCATGGATCACCTTCCTATCATATTGCCACGGCCTCCCCAACAAACTATGTCTAGCATGCATAGGCACTACATCACAAAGCACCATATCCTATGTTTTCCAATGGAAAAAGAAACTAGCACTTGTTTATTTACCCTAACCTCCCCACAATCACTCAACCATTGCAACTTGTATGGTCTAGGGTCTTGATTATGCCCAAAGAATAACGCGGTAGTTGAAGCAAAGCTTTGGGGTGTCGATTCCACAGAGAGACAAATTAAAAGAATAGTAGAAAAATACAAAGAAACTAAGAAAAAATATTAAATGATCAATGGAGAAAAAAGTTAATTTTAAATGTAAATTAAAGTGAAGCAAAGTGATTAACAGAAGAAGTACTTAAATTTGACAAACAGTAGAGCGTCAGGAATCCCTTGCACAAATCCGGTATTTTAATTATTCTTGATTCATTGGATAACTCAATTGAAAACTCAATTCTCAAAATTTCCAATCGGAAGATATAGATTTATAAACCAAGATTAAAACAAATATAATCCTTTGAAAAATCATTCACCACTTTTAAAATACGTAAATTATTATCACTATTGAGAAAATCCTACGACGACAATATACTTTGGGAGCGATATTGCAGCAAAGAATTAAATCAATATAGATAAATAATTGATCCAAACATAATCAAAGAACTAATTCATTCAATAGAAAAAGCATGACCGAATCCATAAACAGAATAAATTCTATGATCCAAACATACTAGGCTCATGTCGCCTCATAAGTGACAAGGCTTTCAAAAAACAAGCCTATAAAGTGACATGCCTAAGGGAGTTTTGAAAGCTGTACGGTAGGCCCAAAGTGCATCAACTAGTCTCAAAGACCAATTTTTGCGATCCGGGTTGACCCTTTTTTCTAAAATTTGCTTAATTTTCCTGTTTGCAAGTTCTACCTGTCTGCTTGTCTGAGGGTGGTAGGCAGTAGAGATCTTATGTACCACTCCATATTTTTTAATCAAAGCCTCAAAAGAACGGTTGCAAAAATGTGTTCCCCGATCACTAATGATAGCACGTGGTGTACCAAATCGAGATAACACATTTTCTTTGACAAATTTAATTACCGTCTTATTATCATTACTCCTGCAAGCTGTTGCCTCTACCCATTTTAACACATAATCTACTGCCACAATAATATATTGATATCCAAAAGAAGGAGGAAATGGTCCCATGAAATCGATGCCCCAACAATCAAAAACTTCAAATTGGCGCTCTCTATATGTAAGTCCCTCATAAAAATAGCTCACTAAGCGCCAATTCTCATACCCATGGTGAGGACACATACTCAACAACTCCTTAAATCTCTCCCAAGACTGATACAAAGTATCACTATCCTTTTGTGCAAAGGTAGAGATTTGCCTTTTTAAAGCGTTGGTCTTATGTTGAGGAAAATATTTATTAAGGAAGACCTAAGGCATCTCACTCCATGACCCAATAGATCGGGGTCTCAATGAGTATAGCCAACTCTTAGCTCTATCCTTCAAAGAGAAAGGAAAGAACTTAAGTCTCACAATGTTATCAGTTGCATTATGACTATGAAAAGTCGCAACTAGTTCCTCAAACTCCCTAATGTGCACATATGGATTTTCGTTTTCCAAGCCATGAAAACTAGGGAGTAACTGTATCATCCCTGTTTTAAAATCCAGTTGGCGAGTATTAGCTGGAAACATGATGCATGATGGTGTGACTGTGCATGTAGGGTGGAGGTAATCCTGAAGAGTTCTAGTGGGTTCATTTTCGTGTTCACTCATTTCTTTAGGACTAGATGGATTGTCAAATAAAGGATTTAAAAAGTTTGATCCTGACTCTAGCACAGGCCTATAAACAAATCTACCCAAAGCGTCTCTATATCTATGCATGCAAGGTAACAAAATAATAAAAATAAATAAATAAATGCAGCAAGCAAAAGAAGGAACGAAGTTACCGCCTTTACAAACTGCTGAAAACAATCTAGCAATTCTTTTACCGTCTCCTCGGCAACGGCGCCAAAATTTGATTACGCCCAAAGAATAATGCGGTAGTTGTAGCAAAACTTTGGGGTGTCGATTCCACAGAGAGACAAATTAAAAGAATAGTAGAAAAATACAAAGAAACTAAGAAAAAATATTAAATGATCAATGGAGAACAAAGTTAATTTTCAATGTAAATTAAAGTGAAGCAAAGTGATTAACAGAAGAAGTACTTAAATTTGACAAACAGTAGAGCGTCAGGAATCCCTTGCACAAATCCAGTATTTTAATTATTCTTGATTCATTGGATAACTCAATTGGAAACTCAATTCTCAAAATTTCCAATTGGAAGATATAGATTTATAAACCAAGATTAAAACAAATATAATCCTTTGAAAAATCATTCACCACTTTTAAAATACGTAAATTATTATCACTATTGAGAAAATCCTACGACGACAATATACTTTGGGAGCGATATTGCAGCAAAGAATTAAATCAATATAGATAAATAATTGATCCAAAGATAATTAAAGAACTAATCTATTCAATAGAAAAAGTATGACTGAATCCATAAACAGAATAAATTCTATGATTATTCGGAGAAGAGAACATCAACGATGAATTGAGAATGATAAATCAAAAGAGTTTTAGTAATTGAAAATCAAATACATAAATCAAAATTAAATTACAAATACCATCTAATGTGCAAGTTCATCCATAGCCCTATTTGAGAATTTAGTTACCCATAAATATAATGGACAACAAAAATCTCAAGAGAAAGGTAAAGCAAACGGCGGACATGACAATTAAATTCCTCCCTTCTTTCTCCTCTTTTCAGCCTCCTAAGATATCCTTATATAGGGTAGGAAAGAAACCCTAATATCTTCATGATTCCTGCCTAGAAAAATCGCCTAAATGTTAGGACTTATCTTGACAGCCACGTACACACTTCAGGAATTTGAATTTGAAAATTCTTATTTGAGACTAAGTCGTAGCACTTTAAGTTAGCTTTCTAATGCATCTAAAATCGAATCAATCCGATATGTGAGTAGAAAGTTACGTTTGAAATACTGAAGTATATCCAGACAGTCTCCTATAGCATGTTGGACTCTGACTATTTCTCTTGATCCGAATTACTCTTAAACCTCATCATTATCCTTATTTGAAGAGTCCTACACTCATTGAAGGTTCTTAGGTTGTTCCAACTCTTGCCCATTTGAAAGTCCTTCGAATTTGACTGGGTTTTGGCTTACTTTTTTATTGTCCCTGAAATTAAACATAAAAATCTGCTTAGGAGTATCTCAAAATAAATAGAAACTCAATTTAAGAATACACATTAATTCCTATAATTTCTATTCATATTTTAGCATTATAGTCCAATAATAGGGTATTTAGAGTGTAATTTCGGACACTCATCAGGTGTTTCAAGGTAGATAAACTCAATTTCTCAACTAAAGTAGTGCTAGCCAAATTAATACAACTCTTCACATCAATGATCATATTACATACCTTCTTATTGATGTGGCATCTAGTATGAAAAATGTTCTCTCTCCGTTGCTCTGTATCATCCATCCTAATTTGTGTATTAAGAGCACACCTAGCAACAAGAGACTTCCTATACTCTTTATTCTTATACCCAATCTCAATACTAGGCTCACGTCGCCTCCTATCTCTCCCACCTTGCAAATTTCTGATCAAGATTTCTCGCTGATCCATCCTATCCCTCACTTCACCCAACACCAAGTTAAACCGCTCAAACTGTTGTTGCATGGCTTACAACACAAAAGATGAGTTATCTGCCATCCCCTTTGGTGATTAGTCACTCCTATGAGATATCATAATGTGCTGCACAAAAAGAATGTTAGTGGAAAACCTCACACACTCCTTTACGTGTTTACTCTTGAATAAGGACACTCCACTCGTGTTTCACTCTTAATTGGCTTTTTCCCAATAATAGTCTTACACTCTCTTGCCTTTTACCTCAATAGTTTTCTCGCTCAAGTTCTTTTTGAACTAGTTGAACTAAATCAAGACAATACAACCTTGTATTATTCCAACCAGTAATATAGATGCAAGAAACAAGAACAAGAAATAAGAAATGAATAAAATGACACGAGACTCCAGGAATTTATATGAGAGAAAGAGTAATGATAAAACAAGATACCCACTAGAAAGATGTTTTCAGCCCCTTTGATGATAAAGCTCAATCAACAAATGTCTTTCTTTCTCTTTGTTGTAACTATGCAGCAAGATATGACAATGCTACCCATCTTTTTTTATTTTTTCGAATTTTTTTTTCTTTTCCTTTCTTTTTTTTTTCTTTTCTTTTCTTTTCCTTTCTTTTTCTTTTCTTAAATTCAATCACAAACAAACAATATTCAATTGAGAATCAAGCAATTGAATTCGAACACAAAAATTAACAATGAAGAAGAAGAGAATTAATGGAACGGCACTCCAAGCAATTGACAAACTTAAAGATGTAAAGAAACCTAGGAGATGCAAATTTCAGCCAAACCCAAAACCCTAGGAATTTGGCAGCGTACTTTTTGTTTCAATTTTTTTCTTTTGTTTTTTTGGAAACCCTAGAACAATAAAGCCCTAGACTTAAATTTAAAGATGCAAGAAATAAAAGATAGAATCAGACCTGATTGGAAACCGAGCTCTGAATACCAAATGATATGAACTCGCAGGAAGGGAATCCCTTGAACCCATAATCAAATTGAAAGCTCACCCAAGAAAGCCAAAATCAAGTCAATAGATGGAGAATCTAAACTCGATGAGAACTCGTTTCAAGAACCTAGATTATATTAAAATCTAGACCCGTTGAAGAACCCGTCTCAAGAACCCAGATTACAAGGAGGAACGCCACAAAGGTTGTGATTTACCTTTGATAAGTTCAAAAGTTCAATCAAGAACAAGAGGAGTAAACTCAACTCACAATGAAAATTCAATATTGTCTAATCTTCAAATGAGGCTACAAAGAGTATTTAAAGCAAAACCTAATTGAAACCCTAGCCCAAAATAAACCCCTTTCTTCCAAAAATAGCCCTGGATGAATAGTGCCGTGTGAATAGTACTTCGGCTACAGTAGACGCTACAGTACCTCTCTTCAAAACCCTAGTTCCTAAAATTGTAACTTTCCAAATAAGCCCTTGGGCCAAACATTCTAAAGCCCAATTATTACAAACTAATAAAATAATTCATTTAAATGATTTAAATAATTTGAAATCCTTTAAGTGCCCAAGGCCTTTAAGATATGTTATTGCCCTCTTCCATAGCTTATATCAAATGAATCAAAATTGGATCTTCATCCTTCAAGTCCATTTTGAATGTTGGGCTCTTGCTTGACTCGTCCTAAGTGGATTGCATCAATCCTTGCATTGCTTCCTTGATCTTGTAATTGCCCATATTGAGCTTGTAAAGGATCTTTAAAACTAGGTCCATCTTGGAGCACATCAAAATGACAAAAGGCTTCCGTTCCCTTCGCTGTCCAAGAACAGCACCTACAGCAAAGTCACTAGCATCACACATGATCTCAAAAGGTAAAGTCCAATCAGGTGACTGCATTATAGGTGCTGAGGTAAGCTTGCCAATTAGCGTTTTAAAGGCCTCTTGACAAGCTTGTGTCCACTCAAATGGGGCATCTTTAGCTAAGAGGTCACATAATGGCCTAGATATGGTGGAAACACTCTGCATAAACCTCCTATAAAAACCCGCATGACCAAGAAAGGATCTCTCATCCTTTACCGTCCTAGGTGTAGGTAACTTTGAGATGAATTCAATCTTAGATTGATCAACCTCTATCCCCCTAGAAGAAATAATATGCCCTAAGACAATACTTGAGGGTACCATAAAGTGGTATTTTTTCCAATTCAAAATCAAATCCTTCTTCTCACAACGAGTCAACAATCACTCTAAATTCAATAAGCATGCTTCAAAGGAAGATCCAAAAACAGTCAAGTCATCCATAAAAACTTCCATACAATTTTCAACCATGTCACTAAAAATACTCATCATGCAACGTTGAAAAGTAGCAGGTGCATTACACAATCCAAATGGTATTCTACGAAAAACATAAGTACCAAAAGGACAAGTGAAAGTGTTTTTTTCCAGGTCTTCTAATGCAATTTCAATTTGATAATATCCAGAATAACCATCTAAGAAACAATAGAAAGGATGACCAGCAACACGCTCAAGAATTTGATCAATAAAAGGGAGAGGAAAATGGTCTTTTCAAGTGGCAGCATTCAATTTTCTATAATCAATGCACATCCGCCATCCAGTCACAAGTTTTGTAGGGACTAACTCTCCCAGGTCATTTTTCACCACAGTAACACCTGACTTTTTAGGAACAACCTATGTAGGACTTACCCCTTTACTATCAGCAATAGGATATATGATTCCAGCATGTAAAAGTTTCAACACTTCATTCTTCACCACTTCTTTCATAGTGGGATTAAGCCTACGCTGGGGATTTCTACGAGGGCTAGTTCCTTCCTCCAAATTAATTTTATGAGAACAGACCAGGGGACTAACACCTTTTATATATCAATAATGCTCCAACCTAAGGCTGACTTATGCTTACTTAGGGTCTGAATAAATTTCTCACCTTGAGATTCAGACAACTTAGATGAGATAATAACAGGAAAAGTATCACCTGGACCAAGGAAAGCATGATTTAAACCCTTAGGCAGAGGCTTCAAATTAACTTTGGGTTGTTTCACACTTGAAGGGATTTGTTTTGCACTTCTCTCAGGCAACTCCTCAAACTTCGGTTGCCATGCCCGAGTGCCATAATCTTGAGTTCTATAAAAAAATAGCACAAATATTAACTACATTAGATGGATCACTGATAGGATCAAACTCAGAATTAACAAGAAAATACTTAAGGGGATCAAAATCATGAGCTATAGAAACTCCCCTATCCATAAGTGAGTCAATCATGTATATCTAGTGGCTCTTATCATCATCTTCTGGCTGTTTTGCAAAATGAAAGATATTCACCTCACGGGTCATGTTTCCAAAAGACAGCTTCATGAGCCCATTCCTGCAATTAATAAAAGTATTAGCAGTAGCAAGGAAATGCCTACCTAAAATCAAAGGAATTTCAGAAGTAGTATCAACAATAGAGCTAGTGTCAAGGATTAGGAAATCAACAGGATAATAAAATTGGTCGATTTGAATTAGAACATCCTTTACCACACCCCGGGATATTTTGACTTAACGATCAGCCAATTGCAATACCACAGTGGTTGGTTTGATTTCTCCCAACCCCAACTGCAAATAAATAGAATATGGCATTAGATTCACTCTAGTTCCTAAATCTAGCAAAGCTTGCCCAAACTCATGATTTCCAATGCTGCATGCAATAGTCGGACAACCAGGATCCTTGTACTTGGGAGGAATCCGCTGTTCAATTAGAGCACCCACTTGCTCTGTTAGGAATGCAGTCTTCTTCACATGATGCTTCCTTTTAACTATACCCAAATCCTTGAGAACTTTTGTATAAGTAGGCACTTGTTTAATCACATGTAAAAGAGGAAGATTGATTTTTACCTGGCTTAGATTCTCTAGGATTTCATTGTTAGGATCCATAGTTCGCTTGCTTGATTTTAAAGTTTGAGGGAATGGTACCTTAATAGGACTTTTTGTCACCTCTTGTTCCTTGGGCAGCTCGGCATCACTATTATCTTGATCCTTTTCCATATCCTCTGATTTGTTCGTTGTTGGGATATGTAATGACTTACCACTTCGTGTCACAATGGCATTCACATCCTTTAAATTCTCTTGCGCCATGTGTTGACCCTGGGTTGTGGATTGAGCTTGAGAATGGAACTTACCTCGTTCATTCACACTTAAGGAGCTCATCAATTTGGAGACTTGGCTCTTTATCTCCTTATTTTCTTCCACAACCTGCGTAATCAAAGATTCAAACTTGTGCTTCAATGAAAGCATGCAAAGTGTCTTCTAAAGGACTCCTAGAAGATGAAGGTGCATGATGTGGTGCAGGATATGATCTAGGGGTTGTGTAGGCTATTGGTTTTCAGACTTCCAGCTAACATTTGGGTGATTGCGCCACCCGGATTATAGGTATCAGAGTAAGGTGTAAAAGGCTTCTTGTACATACCCAAGGTATTACATTGTTCCTCGTACACCCCTCTCATCTTAGCAAGTGTGTGACACTTTTGGGCAAGGTGATCTACCCCGCCACACACAAAACATGGTCCAAAAGACTCTGCATGATTAGCCGCATGTGTTAGCTTCAAGTCCTTAGTCTTTTAATACCTCTAACTCCCTAGTGAGCATCTTAACCTTTGCCTTTAAGTTATCATCTTCCCTGAGATGGTAAATTCCACCACCATTTGGGTTTCCTGTAGGTCGTGACCTATTTATGCTCTCAGTAGCACTGGGTCCAGTCCAAGTGTGAGCCTTCTCAGCAAGCTCATTAAGGTATTCTATGGCCTCATCAGGATTTTTCTGTAAGAACTCATCATTACACATCATCTCCACAAATTGACGCTCTCTATATGTAAGTCCCTCATAAAAATAGCATACTAAGCGCTAATTCTCATACCCATGGTGAGGATACATACTCAAAAAATCCTTAAATCTCTCCCAAGACTGATACAAAGTCTACTATCCTTTTGTGCAAAGGTGGAGATTTGCCTTTTTAAAACGCTGGTCTTATGTTGAGGAAAATATTTATTAAAGAAGACCTGAGTCATCTCACTCCATGACCCAATAGATCGGGGTCTCAGTGAGTATAACCAACTCTTAGGTCTATCCTTCAAAAAGAAAGGAAAGAACTTTAGTCTCACAACGTCATCAGTTGCATTGTGACTATGAAAAGTCGCAACTTCTTTCTCAAACTCCCTAACGTGCACATATGGATTTTCATTTTCTAAGCCAAGAAAAGATGGGAGTAACTGTATCATCCCTGTTTTAAAATCCAGTTAACGAGTATTAGCTGGAAACATGATTCATGATGGTGTGGTTGTGCGTGTAGGGTGGAGGTAATCCTGAAGAGTTCTAATGGGTTGATCTTCGTGTTCACTCATTTCTTCAGGACTAGATGGATTGTCAAATAAAGGATTTAAAAAGTTTGATCATGACTCTAGCACAGGCCTATAAGCAAATCTACCCAAAGTGTCTCTATATTTGTGCATGCAAAGTAACAAAATAATCAAAAAAAAAAATGCAGCAAGCAAAAAGAAGGAATGAAGTTACCGCCTTTACAAACTGCTGATAAGAAAAACAATCTAGCAATTCTTTTACCGTCTCCTCGGCAACGGTGTCAAAATTTGATTACGCCCAAAGAATAACGTGGTAGTTGTAGCAAAACTTAGGGGTGTCAATTCCACAGAGAGACAAATTAAACTAAGGAAAAAAATATTAAATAATCAATAGAGAATAAAGATTAATTTTAAATGTAAATTAAAGTGAAGCAAAGTGATTAACGGAAAAAGCACTTAAATTTGACAAACAGTAGAGCGTCAGGAATCCCTTGCACAAATCCGGTATTTTAATTATTCTTGATTCATTGGATAACTCAATTGGAAACTCAATTTTCAAAATTCCCAATCGGAAGATATAGATTTATAAACCAAGATTAAAACAAATATAATCCTTTGAAAAATCATTCACCACTTTTAAAATACGTAAATTATTATCACTATTGAGAAAATCCTACGACGACAATATACTTTGGGAGCAGTATTGCAGCAAAGAATTAAATCAATATCAATAAATAATTGATCCAAACATAATCAAAGAACTAATTCATTCAATAGAAAAAGCATGACTGGATCTATAAACAGAATAAATTCTATAATTATTCGGAGAAGAGAACATCAACGATGAATTGAGAATGATAAAACAAAAGAGTTTTAGTAATTGAAAATCAAATACATAAATCAAAAATAAATTACAAATACCATCTAATGTGCAAGTTCATCTCTAGCCCTAATTGAGAATTTAGTTACCCAAAAATATAATGGACAATAAAAATCTCAAGAGAAAGGTAAAGCAAACGGCGGGCATGACAATTAAATTCCTCCCTTCTTCCCTTCCTTCCTTCTTCAGCCTCCTAATGATATCCTTATATAGGGTAGGAAAGAAACCCTAATATCTTCATAATTCCCGTCTAGAAAAATCGCCTAAATGTTAGGACTTATCTTGGCAGCCACGTACGCACTTCAGGAATTTGGATTTGGAAATTCTTATTTGAGACAAAGTCGTAGGCCTTTAAGTTAGCTTTCCAATGCATCGAGAATCGAATCAATACGATATGTGAGTAGAAAGGTACGTTCAAAATACTAGAGTATATCCAGACAGTCTCCTAGAGCATGTTGGACTCTGACTATTTCTCTTGATCCGAATTACTATTAAACCCCATCATTATCCTTATTTGAAGAGTCCTACACTCATTGGTCGTTTTTTAAGTTGTTCCAATTCTTGCCCATTTGAAAGTCTTTTGAATTTGACTCGGTTTTGACTTACTCTTTTATAGTCCCTGAAATTAAATATAAAAATCTGCTTAGGAGTATCTCAAAATAAATAGAAACTCAATTCAAGAATACACATTAATTTCTATAATTTCTATTCATATTTTAACATTATAGTCCAATAATAGGGTATTTAGAGTGCACTTTCGTACACTTATCACCTCCAATAACAATAGGCCCTATCTCTAAGTCATGCCTTCCACAGCTTGAATCAAATGGATCAATACTAATTCTACTTCTTTCAAGCCTAACTTGAGTGTTGGGCTCTTGCCAACTTCATTTCAAGTGGATTGCACCAATCCTTGCATTGCTTTCTTGATCTTCTTGGCTTTTGATCTTATAATTGGCCCATCTGGAACTTGCAAAGGATCTTTAAGACTACGCCCACCTTGGTTCCCCATCAGGAAGTGTGCTAGCTGAAATCTCAAGGGCATTCTTGTCCTTCCATCCAATTGTCTCTTCACTTTCCTTTCGAGAACTCCTTACATGCTTGACACTTGGCATTATTTGACTAAATTCAAAATTCAGGAACCACCGTTCAGATTTCCCACGCAAAACTCCTAGAAAAGCCCCCTTTTCACTTCCCTAAGCTCTATTTCCCTAGATAATCTCATAGGAACTCGAAATGGGGCAAGCCAAAGGTCTAGCCAAAATTCATTTGGCCTCCCCTAGGTTCCTTTGGTCTCTTGGATCATCTAGAAAGTTTTTTACACAATGACAAGTGGCAAATTCTCCAAGATAGGCATGTAAGCCACCCTTTTGGCAATTCTGCTGCAGTTCCCACTCTCTCTTATTCCATTATCAAGTCTAGGTTCATATTACTTTATTTTCATGCCAGATGGCACTTGTGACACAAATCCAGATCATGGGTCTAAAGCCAAATGGGCCTAAGTTTCTAAACAAGGCCAAACTCACTTAGCATTCTAAGGCTAATTCTCCCTTGGGCTCGAATTACCCTTTCAAGAATTCTAATGCTTTACAAAAATAACTAAGGCTCCTAAAGATGTCACGGCTATTAAGCACAAAATCTAGAAACCATGCTTACGAAAAGTTTGGGTCATGCACACTAGTAGGATTTCAAGAAAGATTAGGGTCTTGTGTATTTACCTTTAAGCCACCAAGTGCAATGTATCTAGACAAAGGGAGAAGGGCAAGAGTGGAAGCTAAGGCAAGAGAGGGTTTCAGATTTTGAGGGCAACATGTCACCCACACAAGTCAACCTTTGGATTTCCCATGCAATCCCATCAAAGGGGAAAGGGCATGGCCGAAAGTCATGGAGGCTTTTTTGCTCAAGTTTTCAACTTTCCTTCTAAGGGATTTTCGGCACTCACCATTTCTCTCCAAGTTCTTACACTTTCTCACCACTTTCTCACCAACCAAACACCACTATTTCTCTCCACCATCTCGAGAATCACAAGGATTTCTCCAACACCATTCAGTTAGAGGAAGAACACGAGGAGGTAACATCCATTTCTTCATTTATCACACACACACACACTGCCAAAAGGGAAAAAAAACACTATGTTTCGGATTTAAGATTTTTCCCACATATACAAATACTATCACTTTAGAAACTAGGGTTTTTTCTTCAAGAAAAGGAAGAACCCAAAAATATCTTTTGTTTCAAGCTCTTGAACACAAAGTGTAGAGGGATTGAAGGCCACGGCCACCATTTAGAAGAAGGTTAGGGTTTCTTAACCCCAAGAGTTTTGGACTCTAGGGTTTCTCATGGAAAAGCATTTTTTGAAAGACCTAGACGCACATACATGACCATTCTTATTTCGAGATTAGGGTTTCTCTAGTTATTTTCTAATATGTGTTGCATGTATTTTTAGATTTTTGCATGCAATTTTGTACTTCAAATTTTTGTAAATAAACTTCCAACTTACTTTGAATGGCACTTGTATGTATCTTGTGAACTTTGTTTATTTTTCATTGATTGAATCTTGTTGTATTGTGCTATGTATATTCAGTTTTGATATGAATATGAGATGCCATGTTTTTACGATGGTTTGATGAAGTGTCTTTCAAAAATGCCATGATTAGAGTTTCGGTTTTGACATGTAATTATGCCATACATGCTTGTTTTGATCTATGAACATGTAAAAGCATGAGAATATATGTTGTGATCATGTAAATTCATGATTGGAGGACTTGGATGTTTCGGCCAAGGCCATAACCAAGGGAATCCAAATTTGTTTTGGGTTTGGAGATTGTAATTGTGTAATTCAAGTATGTTTACATATATTCATCATATGCTTGCATGTTCTAAAGTTTTCAAGCCATATTGTGAGATGTACATTGTGAATATGATCATACATATTTCGGGTTGTACATGTTTTCATGAGTATGGTAAAGTGTAACGTCATATGTTCATGACATATGCATGTAAGTCCATGTTTTCAAAAGAAAGAGTCAAAATCATGTTTTGTCAAGACCCCAAGTGCTAGGACGGGGACATGCACTAGTGGAACTCTCTATCTACTCTAGAGTGTTTAAAGTCGAGTGGAGACCTCTGGGTCGACGAAGTATAGTCGACGAGCCTCAAATGGTTCCTTAAGGAAAGGACATCGGAGCAGGGTTGCACTTAAAGCTAGTGGGTGTTGTACAGTGAAGGCGAAGTAAGCGAACTGCCATAAAATGATAAGTTGATATTATGACGCAGTCACCTCGATCAAGTAGATCATTGGTTGATGCGGTAACTAGCGGAAAAAATAAGGTGCTTAGGTTAGCTGTGAGGTATCTAGTCATATGAATCATGAAATGATTAAGGCATTTGAGCTCCATGATATGTTATGTTATGATATGCAATGATATGTTATGATATGCCATGATATGTTATGATATGCCATGATGTGCTACGATGTGATATGATCACAATATGAAAATATTATGAAATGACAAGAATGGCATGATAAGTTATGACAAGAACGAGTACCCGAGCTCAAATGATATGACCAACTACTAAGAAGTCTAAAAGATGAACATATGTTTTATGAAATGTCTCTGCTGCATGTCAAAGTTTTTATGTCAAGTTCATATACATGCATTCATTTATTTATTTATGGATGGCTATTATTTGTGGTTTACTAGTATATGCCTGTGATAATATTGTATGTTGATTGTTTACTTGCTGAGATTTCTTGAAATCACACTGTGGTAGTTTTCGCTATCATTCCACACCCGATATGGTAGAAGTTATGGCAGGTTTAGATAATCATGGGGAAGCTCAATAGGCCAGCTCCTCAAATAGTAGAGCAGACCCCAAAGAGCCGTGAGAGCTCAGAGAAACTATCCGTGTTAGATAGATTGGAAGTCACTGATTGGTTCATCATGCAGGTTATAAAGCTCTTTGAGGAGCTAAGAAGGAGTTTGACCAAAATAAAGCCAAATAGAGATGAAATTTCTGGAAAAAGGGGACTATGGGAATAGTAGCAGTAGAAAAGAAAAGACAAATGACTTAGTATTTTGTGAAACAATATTTTGATGGTCCCCGTGATTTGGGAAATGGTTTTAAAAACAATTATCTATTTTGATGAAAGTACAATTATGGAAGTTTCAAACTTTGGAGATTTTACATCTTTTAGATACCATGGTTATTTATTGCTACCGTTCTTAAGTAGTTAAAAAAATTATCCACTGCGAATTATTGCATATTGCTAGATTAAAGGTGCATTGTATTTTAACTATCATGTATGAGGGGTATATAGCCTGGAGTTACATGTCCCAACACTTCAGTCACTGTCCAATCCCAATGGGTGGTTGGAGGCATCACAGAGTGTGTGTGCTATTGCCTTTTACCGCCCATCTCTTGCTCTTCTCCACAAGGATTCTTCTAGAACCTCGATGAGTATGTGTGTTTCCACCCCTTTATTTTTCCCACAAGGCCTTTCCTCTCCTCTAGACTTGGGTGGCGTGTGTGCATGCTTCCTAAGCAACTTTTCCTCTTCCCCATGAATCTTCTTCTAGGATTCCTAAATGAATGACAAGTGGCATGTGTGAGGGAGAGTGGTGTGGTGGCTGAAACCTAGGGACTAGGGTTTGCTTTGTCCCACGCACCCCTTCCAATTCCAATCATTTCCATCTTCTATAAAAAATCCCATGCATAAGAAACACTTAGCAAAAAGTAGGTGGGGCCCTTGGGTAGGTGTGCAGCCCTTCTTGAAATAGTAACCTTAATCCTCTTAGTGGGATGTGCCTTGGCCCCTTGAGCTCCCCCATGCAATCTCCTTGGAACTCACATGGTTTTGACAAGTGAGAAAACGTGGGTGGTTGGTGAGTGGGTGCATTGGCTGAGTGATCCATGGTCTTCCCTATGGGCCCCATGATTACGTCCATCTAGAACCCATCTACATGTGTGACAAGTGTCTAGACTAATGGCCTTTTCCATGGTAGGAGTGCTAGGGCTTTCAGATTACTGAAACCCTAAGTCTCTCACCCCTTCTTCCCACGATCATGTCTAGATTCATTGGGCCTTGCATGTGTGACAAGTGGCCTAAAGGTGTGATGCGCTGGGTGTGCCCCTTGTTCCCTTAAGGTTTTCGGCTTTAGCCTAATGGACTGGCCGAGTTTCTAAGGCTTAGTTGTATCTTATGGGATCAGATGCCTAGTGCGTTAGAACCGAATAGGGTCCATGGTCTCTAAGTAGATTACTCCTTTTGCATGGCCCAAAATTAAACATAAACTCATGATGAAATACAGACGAAGACTTGGTTAGATTCGAGTTGTCACAATCCCTATATGACACAATTGTCTTAGGGACTCCATGCAAGCATACTATTTTTGTTGCAAATACACGGGTTAACTTCTCCATAGGGTCGGCATTTTTAATAGGCAAAAAGTGAGAAATTTTTGTTAAGCAATCTACGACAACCCATATAAAGTTATTACCTGTTGAGGTTCTTGGCAATCCAATTACAAAGTCCATAGAAATATCCCCCCATTTTCATTCTAGGATTAGTAGTGGTTGTAATTCTCCCACGGGTTTTTGATGCTCTCCCTTGACTACCCTACATATAGAGTATTTATTTACATAATCTATCATGTCTCTTTTCATACCTTCCCACAAAAAACATGCATCAAACACAACATTAGTCACTACAGTCACTAAGGCCTCGTTTGGAACTTAGACTAAACTGAGATCAACTCAGTTCAATCTAATTTTAAGCTGAATCTAGCATCGAAATACCCAACTCTCAAATCACTAAATCTATCTCAACTCGAAACCTCTTTATACGTGAGACCTACTACATTTTTCAACTCAACACCTCTTTACATGTGGGATCCACAATCTTTTTCAACTTCCCATAAATATATCTAAACTTATCTTAACATCCAAACACATCTACACTTACCTAAGGTGGGCCATAAAAAATTTACTCCATTATCTTAACTCACTATTATTCATAAAAAAACTCAACTCAGCTCAACATCTAAACGGGGTGTAATTGTTTCCAACCATCTCCTTTTCCCCATATTTAGATTCTTTTGGCTAAACAAATACTTGAGACTCTTATGGTTTGTGAATAGTTTGCAAGTATTGCCTGACACATGCAACATTAAGAACATCTCAAGCGAAATGTTTAACTCTATAACTCACGGGTATAAAAGTGTTTCGTGTGAGGATTCTCTCTATGGAGTTGATAATGGGTGTACACACACTCTCATGGGGAATTAGGCAATTATGTACAAGCAACAAGCAAACATTAATCTTATGATAAGAACACTAATAAATGAGACTTCCACCACTCTTTCCAAAACCTTGTTTAGGATCAAAACGGTCAACACAAATGGTTGTAACGTGGCTTGGGTTCGGGGTTATATGAAAAAAAAGGATGAAAATGATTCAAAAAATTTCAAGTACATACAAAGGGAATCATTTAACCTCTCAATAAACCACATTTCTCACTTGATGTACTCTCCAACTTTTCAAATCATCGAACAATGCCTCTTTAAATCTTGGTGAACAATTATGTATGTCACCCTGGTATTTTGCTATTTTTACCCAACCTTGGTATTTTTACCTTTGAAACTCACTCACTTGAACACCTTGTAACTCATGTTTTTCCCCTTTCTCTCTTTCCTTTTATTTTTCTATAGAAAAGATAAAAATTCCAGATCTAGTACACACTTGGAAGTAACAAGGGTAGGAAAAATCAGTGTATAGGTTATACTCCAATGTGGAGAGGTATAGATGATGTGGGCATATGAAAAGAAAAAACTACATGTATTTATTGGCTCAAACTTGGCTACTAGAGGTTTAAGATGGAAAGGGTTAGCTTGAAAGGCTCAAATGTTGATCCTAAGTTGACCTTCGTCATATCCCAAGTATATCCACCATCTTAGCACAAACCATGTAATGATATTCTCAAAAGGAGTGCCCAATTCAATAGATCAATGAACGCTTATCACAATTTACTGCATTTGTAGACTCTCAATCCTCTCCAAAACTCACATGAATGCTTAAGCAAAAGAGTTCTCTAGTTACATGTGTCAAACCACTATCTTACCACAAAGCTTGGATGAGTGCATTAGGGGTTCTGTGAATATTTCAACAAAAATGATTATGGTGGGTTTGGTGAATTCACGAAGATGACTATGAATGAGAATGAGTACACATGTGAAACGGATGCACGTGTGATGGAAATTTTTCTTAAAAAAAATATTGGCACATGAAAATATGCAACAGAGTTCCAACAAGCATTTTAAATATGGACTTTGCACCACCACCCCCCAACTTAAATGAAACATTGTCCTTAATGTTTAAGAATCAAATTTGAATGGGGAGTAACTAAAAAGGGTAGAATACACCTGATGGGTGACGTGAGTAGCTTGCTAAGCACCAAAGATAGTAATCTGAAATGACAAAATGAAACTAACCTGCAAACAAAAACAAAAAAAACAACAGCAAACAAAAAGGGGAAAGAAAGAAAATAAGAGAAAAACAAAACAAAACAAATAAAGAAAAAAAAAACATACCTGCATGGTGTGGTCAAGGTTGATAGACCGGATCCATAAGTGGAATGTCTTCCACTTCCGGAACTTGCCTATCAATTAATACTTTAAGGCGTTGACCATTTATTTTAAAGATCTGACCATCCTTAGGACCCTCTTTTTCTACCGCCCCATTTTCAAAAACATGCTTCACGACAAAGGGGCTGGTCCACCTAGACCGAAGTTTTCTTGGGTGCTTATGGAGTCTAGAATCATATGAGAACACTCGATCATTAGGCTTAAATGTTTTTCTCAAAATATTTTTTTCATGAAATGCTTTCATTTTAGCCTTATAGATTCTAGAGTTCTCACAAGCATCATTTCTCAACTCCTCTAACTCGGTCAACTGAAATTTCTTAAGTTTACCCACATTCAATTTCGAAGAAATACTAACAGGAGAAGTGTCACCTGGGTCGAGAAATGCATGCTTAAGACCTGAGGGCAGTGACTTCAATTCCAATTTGGGACTATCCATGCTTCAAAGAATTTGCTTTTTACTTTTCTTAAACCGCTCCTCAAATTTCAGTTGCCAAATATGTGGGCCATAATCCTAAGGCTCATAAAAAATAGCACAAACATTAACAACATCAGATGAATCATTCATAGTATGAAACTCAAAATTAACAAGAAAATATTTAAGGGAATCAGAATCATTAGTTGTGTGAACTCCCTTGTCTATGATTGTGTCAATCATGTATGTTTGTTGGCACTCATCATCCTCCCCAGGCTGGTTACTGATGTGGAATATGTTAATCTCCATGGTCATGTTTCTAAAAGATAGTTTCTTCAACCCGTTTCTACAGTTTATAAGTGCATTAGCCGTAGCAAGGAAATGTCTACCTAATATGAGAGGAATCTGAGAGTCAGACTCAACAACCGATTGAGTATCCAAAATTAAAAAATCAACAGAGTAGTAAAACTTGTCACTTTGGATTAAAACATACTCAACTATCCCTCTTGGTTTCTTAACTGAAAGGTCAGCCAATTGAAGCACAACAGAAGTGAGCTTAATTTCACCCAAACCAAGCTGCAAATAAATTGAATAAGGCATTAGATTCACGCTAGCTCCTAAATCTAGCAAAGTTTGCCCAAACTCATGATTTCCAATGCTGCATGCAATGGTTGGACAACCAGGATCCTTGTACTTGGGAGGAATCCGCTGCTCAATTAGAGCACTCACTTGCTCTGTTAGGAATTCAGTCTTCTTCACATGGTACTTCCTTTTAACTGTACACAAATCCTTGAGAACTTTTGCATAAGTAGGCACTTGTTTAATCACATGTAAAAGAGGAAGATTAATTTTTACCTACCTTAGATTCTCTAGGATTTCATTGTTAGGATCCATAGTTCACTTGCTTGATTTTAAAGCTTGAGGAAATGGTACGGACTCTTTGTCACCTCTGGTTCCTTGGGCAACTTGGCATCACTATTATCTTGATCCTTTTCTATATCTTCTGATTTGTTCATTGTTGGGATGCGTAATGACTTAACACTTCGTGTCAGAATGGCATTCACCTCCTTCAAATTTTCTTTCGCCATGTATTGACCGTAGTGTGAGGACTGAGCTTGAGAAGGGAACTTACCTCGCTCATTCACACTCAATAAGCTTATCAATTTAGACACTTTGGCTCTTTATCTCCTTATTTTCTTCCATAACCTGCGTAATTAAAGATTCAAACTTTTGGTTAGTCTTACCCTATGCTTCAATAAACGCATGCAAAGTGTCTTCTAAAGGACTCCTAGAAGATGAAGGTGCATGATATGGTGCAGGATATGATCTAGGGGTTGTGCAGGCTGTTGTTTTTTAGACTTTTAGCTAAAATTGGGATAATTGCGCCACCCCGGATTATAGGTATCAGAGTAAGGTGTAAAAGGCTTCTTGTACATACCCAAGGCATTACATTGTTCCTCGCACACCCCTCTCATCTCAGGAAGTGTGTGACACTCTTGGGCGAGGTGATCTACCCCGCCACACACAAAACATGGTCCAAAAGACTCTGCATGATTAGCCACGTGTGTTGGCTTCAAGTCCTTCGTCTTTAATACCTCTAGCTCCCTAGTGAGGATCTCAACCTTTGCCTTTAAGTTATCATTTTCCCTGAGATAGTAAATTCCACCACCATTTAGGTTTCGTGCAGGTCGTGACCTATTTGTGCTCTCAGTAGCACTAGGTCTAGTCCAAGTATGAGCTTTTTCAGCAAGCTCATTGAGGTATTCTATGGCCTCATCAGAATCTTTCTGTAAGAACTCACCATTACACATCATCTCTACAAATTGGCGCTCTCTATACATAAGTCCCTCATAAAAATGGCTCACTAAGTGCCAATTCTCATACCCATGGTGAGGACACATACTCAACAACTCCTTAAATCTCTCCCAAGACTGATACAAAGTCTCACTATCCTCTTGTGCAAAGGTGGAGATTTGCATTTTTAAAGCGTTGGTCTTATGTTGGGGAAAGTATTTATTAAAGAAGACTTGAGTCATCTCACTCCATGACCCAATAGATCGGGGTTTTAGTGAGTATAGCCAACTCTTAGTTCTATCCTCTTAGTGAGGAAAAAACTTAAGTCTTACAATGTCATCAGTTGCATTATGACTATGAAAAGTTGCAACTACTTCCTCAAACTCCCTAATGTGCACATATGGATTTTCATTTTCCAAGCCATGAAAAGTAGGGAGTAACTGTATCATCCCTGTTTTAAAATCCAATTGGCGAGTATTAGCTGGAAACATGTTGCATGATGGTGTGGTTGTGCGTGTAGAGTGGGGGTAATCCTGAAGAGTTCTAATGGGTTGATCTTCGTGTTCACTCATTTCTTTAGAAATAGATGGATTGTCAAATAAAGGATTTAAAAAGTTTGATCCTGATTCTAGCACAGGCTTAAGCAAATCTACCTAAAACATCTTTATATCTGTGCATGCAAGGTAACAAAATAATCAAAAGAAAAAAAAAATGTAGCAAGCAAAAAGAAGGAACGAAATTACCGCCTTTACAAACTGCTGAAAAGAAAAACAATCTAGCAATTCTTTTACCATTTCCCCGGCAACGGCGCCAAAATTTGATTATGCCCAAAGAATAACGCAGTAGTTGGAGTAAAGTTTTACGGTGTCGATTCCACAGAGAGACAAATTAAAAGAATAGTAGAAAAATACAAAGAAACTAAGAAAAAATATTAAATGATCAATGGAGAACAAAGATTAATTTTAAATGTAAATTAAAGTGAAGCAAAGTGATTAATGAAAAAAGTACTTAAATTTGACAAACAGTAGAGCGTCAGGAATCCCTTGCACAAATCCGGTATTTTAATTTTTCTTAATTCATTGGATAACTCAATTGAAAACTCAATTCTCAAAATTCCCGATCGGAATATATAGATTTATAAACCAAGATTAAAACAAATATAACCATTTGAAAAATCATTCACCACTTTTAAAATGCGCAAATTATTATCACTATTGAGAAAATCCTACTACAACAATATACTTTCGGAGCGATATTACAGGAAAGAATTAAATCAATATAGATAAATAATTGATCCAAACATAATCAAAGAACTAATCTATTCAATAGAAAAAGCATGACTGAATCCATAAACAGAATAAATTCTATAATTATTCGGAGAGGAAAACATCAACGATGAATTGAGAATGATAAAATAAAAGAGTTTTAGTAATTTAAAATCAAATACACAAATCAAAAATAAATTACAAATACCATCTAATGTGCATGTTCATTCCTAGCCCTACTTGAGAATTTAGTTACCCATAAATATAATAGACAACAAAAATCTCCAGAGAAAGGTAAAGCAAACAGCAGACATAACAATTAAATTCCTCCCTTCCTCCTCTCTTCAGCCTCCTAATGATATCCTTATATAGGGTATGAAAGAAACCCTAATATCTTCATGATTCCTACCTAGAAAAATCACCTAAATTTTAGGATTTATCTTGGCAGCCACGTATGCACTTCAGGAATTCGAATTTGGAAATTTGTATTGAGACAAAGTCGTAGCCCTTTAAGTTAGCTTTCCAACGCATCTAGAATCGAATCAATCTGATATGTGAATAGAAAGTTACGTTCGAAATACTAAAGTATATCCAGACAGACTCCTATAGCATGTTGGACTCTGAGTATTTCTCTTGATCCGAATTACTCTTAAACCTCATCATTATCCTTATTTGAAGAGTCCTACACTCATTGAAAGTTCTTAGGTTGTTCCAACTCTTGCCTATTTGAAAGTCCTTTGTATTTGACTGGGTTTTGACTTACTCTTTTATAGTCCCTGAAATTAAACATAAAAATCTGCTTAGGAGTATCTCAAAATAAATAGAAACTCAATTCAAGAATACACATTAATTTCTATAATTTCTATTCATATTTTAGCATTATAGTCTAATAATAGGGTATTTAGAGTGTACTTTCATACACTCATCATTGTCATACAAATAATGCCTCCAAATCTCCAAGGCAAAAATTACGATGGCTAACTCTAAGTCATGGATGGGGTAATCTTGCTCATGTTCTTTAATTGTAGGGAAGTGTATGCGACAACTCATTCATCTTGCATAAGCACACACCCGAGTCCTAATATAGATGCGTAACTATATACCACATAAGGCTTATATGGTTCTGGTAGTGCTAAAACTAGTTTAGTTGCCAACCTTTTCTTGAGCTCTAGAAAGCTTTGCTCCCATCTCTCCCTTCAGACATACTTGGCATTTTTCTTGGTTAGGGCAATGAGCGGACTTGATAATTTAGAGAAACCCTCTACAAACCTTTGGTAGTATCTGACTAGTCCTAAGATATTCTGGACCTCATTTACATTGGTAGGGCATTGCCAGTTCACTAGCGTTTTGATTTTATTAGGATTAACCACTACTCCTTTACTCGAGATCACATGACCTAAAAATTCCACTTCCTTGAGCCAAAATTAAACTTGCTGAACTTGGCATACAACCTATGCTCCTTCAATCTTTCAAGCACCAAGCTGCGATGTTGGTTATGCTTTCATCACTTCTAGAGTATATCAGTATATCATCAATGCATATGACAACAAAGCTATCCATATAGGGTCTAAATACTCTGTTCACCATATCCATAAATGTAACATGAGCATTCTTCAATTCAAAGGGCATTACTAGGAACTCGTAGTGCCCATATCTTGTTCAATATGTCGTCTTAGGGATATCCTGCTCTCTAATCTTAAGTTGATGGTATCTCGGCCTTAAGTCTATTTTTGAAAATACCAATGCTCGCTGTAATTGATCTAATAGGTCATCGATACAGGGTAATGGGTACTTATTCTTTATTGTTACGTTGCTCAATCCCTATAGTTAATACACATCTTCATCAACCCATCTTTCTTCTTTACAAACAATACTGGTACAACACTAGGTGACGAACTAGGACAAATAAACCCTTTCTCCAGAAGTTCCTCTATTTGAACATTCAACTCCTTTAATTCTAATGAGGGGCCATACAGTATGGTGCTCTATGAATGGGGGTTGTGGCAGGTTCCAATTCTATAACGAACTCTAATTCCCTATTGGAAGTAACCCTGGTAAGTCATCTGTGAATACCTCAGGATAATCCTCAACTATCAGTATCCCCTGAATCTCTTTATCTCTATTGGAGTCTTCACCTATCAAAGCTAAATAGGCTATAATACCGTTAGCGATGAGTTTCTAACTTGCATAGCTGAAATCAAAGAGGGAATAACCTTTACAATTCCTCCCATATAACGAATCCTACCATCTTTGGATGAGTCAAACACAATCTCCTTCCTCCGACAGTCTATCTTGGCATAGTGCATGGGCAACCAGTCCATTCCTAATCAAACCCCAAAAGACTGAAGATAACAACTTTTGTTTCCATAATCCTTCCTTCTAGACTTAGAGGCCAATTGCTAGTGATTTGGGTACACGTGAGTGTACTTCCATCAGGAATCGTAACAACTACTCTTTGAGGTAGTGATTTTGTTGGCAGGTTACATGTTCGTGCAAACGCCACTTACACGAAAGACCTTCACACCAGAGTCAAATAAGAATAAGGCACATGCCGTATATCCTTATAGTGTGATATTACCTAAAGAATAATCATGAACTACCATATACTTAGTAGCTAAATTAAAGGGCTTCTAACAAAAAGAGAGGGGAACTAAGGGAAAATACTAGTAATGACTTCCATCTCCTCTATGCCTGGTGCTTTTTCGTCAATTGCTCTAAGGGGAAATGGCATAAATGCGAGCTTGGGCAAGTCGTCTCTAATTCAACTTGTTACTAGGGTTAGGAGCGCTTATACCTCCCTATGTACTTTGAGGGCATTCCTAAATCATATGCAGGTTGACTACATTTGAAGCATACCCTTAATCCAACTCTGCATTCTAGACCTTTCCACACTTTCTGCAAGTAGCAGTTGGGGTGGGCATAATGCCCTTTCCCTTGTTAGCTCCTTGCCCCATCCTTCTTTTAACGTTACTTCCTGTTGCGGTGAAGGGAGAAGTCCTCTTCCTTTTTAGGTTAATTTGAGCTGTGACGTTTCATTGATCTATTTTGACTATTGAAGCCATATTAACCAACTCTTGAAAGTTATCGATGCGAAAGCAAGCTATGTGGTTGTGGATCCAGGGCCGTAGCCCTTTTTGATATTTTTGAGCTTGCATCCTTTCGATGGCTACTTTGCGGCATACTACTCAATGGTGAAGTTACCTTACGCCAAGGTGGAGAACTCTTGCGCCTTTTGTTACTTCATTGATTTTGGAAATAATCGATTATCAAATTCTTCCTTGAACCTTTCCTAAGTTAAGGCAGCTATGTCCCCAAATTCCATTATCAGAAATTGCCTTTTGGTATCCCACCAAATACTGACTTCCCCTTGTACAAGATGCCCAGCATACTACACCTTCTGCTTTTCAGTGCAGCTGCTGATCTCGAAGGTCCTATCAAGATCGAATAACCACTTGTTGGACCTCATGGGTCCCTCAGTTCCCATGAAGTCAGGGAATCTGTATATTAGAAATTTTTCATATGAGCAGCCTTTATTTTCTACTCACTCTTGCCTTTCTGCCTGAGGGAAGTGCTGCTACTGGTTTTGTCTAAGGATCTCCTGTTGTTGCTTCATTGTCTCTATCATTTGATGAATGGCAGCCACCAAGCCATTTCCTCCGTCCAACGGGCGATCTTGCTCTCTATGGGTATTAGAACCTTCTGCATTCCTTACTCGTCTGTCACGTGCCATTTTGCTTTAATCCTTTAACTCCTCAAATGCACGCATATCAAATTGAACTCCAACTTCAAGATTCAAGCCTATCCAAAATAAATATTCAAACCTACATTCTGGCACATCCTAAGGACATGTGATTTTACCTAGAGATGTAATTGCTCTGATACTACCCTGTGATGTCCCTAAAGCACTGCTTGGAATGGAATAGAGACATGGAGCGTTGGGACATGTAGCATATGGTTATATACGTCCATTCATGATAGTTAATATGCAATGCATCCTAGTATATAACTAACAATATGCAATAATTGCAGCGAAAATAAGGTGACTTATAAAAAAATTTTGCCAAATAAACTAAACATCCCAATATATTAAATCAATCATAAATAGATAATGCCTTACTTTAGAGGTTCACATAGTAGGGCATGAGTTCAGACATAAAGTGGAAGATGGAACATCCTTACTAGAAATACTACATCAATGTTTCAAATTAATTGTGGAAGATGGAACATCCTTACTAGAAATACTACATCCAAGTTTCAAATTAATTGTCTCATCCGCTTTATAGTGTATAAAGTTATTGCTATAAACACTAAAATCAAATCTAGCCTCCGCTCAGGATAGGCTGCTCTTCCTAGTTCCTTGAGTGATGTCTCTCGAGGCAGGAGCTGAGGTGTGGCCTATCTCTGGACTCCTTGAGGCAAGAGGTGAGTTGTGGCCTCTCTGGCTCTCGCTGTCATCCCAATCAGTGACGTACCTACCATATTGACCCTGGTTTGGTAATTTAATGCAGTGTAGCTCCCCATAGGTTTTCTGGCTAGGGGCATGTCCATTGGTGGGCAGTCTCGCAATCCCATGCCAATCTAGATCTCTAATGCATCTACCTTGTTGAGGCCAAATTGTTCCTGCCAGGCGTTCATAGCCTTCCTCTTTTTAGGACCGGCCCAGTGGCTCTTTTTAATGCCTTAGATCACTGTGACCATCTAAACTCTTATCCATGAGTTTCCATCCTCTAAGTCATAGGTTTTTGTGCGTAGGGGTGTTTATTGAGCGGTCCGGACCGAAAAAACTGATTGGACCGGCCGAACCGAACCGAACCTCGGTTCACGGTCCGAATTTTATAGGACTGAATTCATTCGGTCTGGTCCACGGGCCAAGTGTTTTTCAGACAGGACCTAGAAATATATATAATTAATTATATAATTTTCATCTAACCTAATCTTATAACTAACTAATATATAATTATACCATATTATAATTAAGTATAGACTATAGTTATTAGTTATACAGTTATATTAATGTTACTAATATATAGCTATACTATATTACTAATAGTCTAATACTTTATACTAATACTATTATATAGTTATACTAATCATGATTCATAATAACTAATCACTATAAATCTATAACTATATATATTTAGTATCAATATATTAATATATTCTTTAATGTATTATTAATACTATTAAGTATTAAGAGTTATATAGTATAAATTATATATATGTATAATTTATAAACTATAATAGTATGTATAAATATTTTATGCTTATTTATAATAGTATGTTAAGTATGTATTTTTCTCAATTATAGATGTAATATGTATGGATAATTAAATTATTTATACTTATTGCTTCATATACAAAATGTTGAAAATTGTATATGGCTCATTATGCAATTAACATACTTTAAGTTAGTAATAAAGTAATAATTAATATCATCAATAATCCATTATAATGTGACTATATAAAATATTTTTATTGAGTTTGTTACATAATCCATATTAATAAGTCACTTAGTTTAATTTAATATTGTAAATAATTTTTTTTATTAAGTGATGTGAAAAAAGAAAAAAAGACTGGACCGAATGGATCAGTCCAGACCGATCGATCACTTCAGTCCGGTCCAGTCATGGTGGCCGGACCAGATCGGACCAACCCGTTTGCACCCTTAGGTGTAGGCTCGGCACTTTTGGGCGAGGGCCCATTTACCCCTCTAGCCATAGTACCGCAACAAAATATATGACCACCCGGCATTCGTACCTCAATGTTTTGTTATTCTTATATCAAAACTACAAAAATATTAAATTTCGAATTACAGCGTGAGATCCTTTTGGTTTCCCTTTAACTGCATTCAAGGTTTTTTTTCTCTCTCTCCGTGTGAGAGAGATGAACAACATATAAATTGTAATGGTCCTAAAGTGATACTACAGTTTACTTTTCATCTGCCATCAATTTTCTCTGGTGGCTTTCGCATCATTCACGCAGGAGACAGGACGCATTCATCACCTCAGCCTTTAGTTATACAATTTTTTGTTTTTTAGGGCTTAGCGCTTTATCTTTTGCGGCAAAAAGCAGTACCGTCAGGACTCCGAACTAATAAATAAATAAACAAACAAACAAAAAGTACAGAAAAATTTATACTAATTTTATATCTTTAAATATATATTACCTATAAATATTAGGAAAATGTTAATTAGCTCGTGAGTTTGTGTTAAGGCCGTTTTATTGTTTGTGTATTTGAATTTTTTAAATGCTTAAAAATATTATTATTAATAAATTTATGTATTTTTTAAAATATATAAAAATATTTAAAAGAGAAAATAAGATTATATTAACTGACACGTCCATCAGTAAGAGCTAGACAATATAATAGAAGGATCCAAAATATTATTAGTCCCCTCGGCCCTCCTTAGATTAAAAACTTGATCAAGGAAATAAGGATCTAGATCTGTTTTTTAATTAATAGAATAATTAGATCTAAAATCTGTACACTACAAGAAAAATAACTTTTTGCGACCAGTCATTTATAATGAAATGATTATTTTCAATTAAAATGAGTCTATTTTCATTTCAAATATTCATTTTCATCGTAAAAGAATTATCACAAATACTCATTTCTCTTATAGGGCTGGGATAATATTGATAATATTAAACTTTAGGCCCTTTTTTTGCTTTGCAGCCAAGACATTTTGATCATCTTGAAGCTTTCGTTTACTCTCTGAATCCACCTATAAGATGTACGGATCCAGTTCCTATGCTTTTTTCTTAACATAAAAATGAAAACAGCTACTCCAACACCGTATACGTAGGCTATATCCATTATTAACACAGCTTCGAGCTAATTTCATCGTATCATTTTAGTTGGTCTGTGCACACCAAACCACAAACAACAGAGTATTTTGCTGTCTGAAGGTATTGCCGGCGTTGAGAGTTTAAATAGCTGCCTCATAAATTAGGTCCAGTGGAATCAAACTTAAGATCGGCCCAAAATAAGAGACACATGCATTAAATTATCGCTGCAGAATCGTCTCAAATACCCTCATAATCAATGCAATTAACCATTGTCTGCGATTTCCAATTCGCTGCCTGTTCGACCAAATTAAAGTGATATTTTTTATTAATTTCAGCGATAACCAAAAATCGTCGCAAAAAAGTACTATTTCCGGCGATTTTTGACCATTGCAACTGTCCAAAAAATCGATGAAAATAGTTTTTTTACTTACTCCTAAAGCGTTGGTAAAAGTCAATTGCCACGATTTATATCGCTGCAAATAGATTGACATTTTTCCCAAATTTCAATTATCATCGCCATTATATATTTCCAGTAGATAATTTTCGCCGGAAAAAATCATTTGCGTAGAGTAGGTATTGTCGCAAATAATTAAAATAGATGCAAAAAATAATTGCGGCGAATTTTACTCGCCATAAGAGAGTTTGCTAGAAAATTAAAAAAAAAATGCACAAAACCAGTGATGAATTATACCCAAACTATACTTCATACCAGAGACCCTTATATATAATATATGTATATATAACTGTAAGCTATAATTAATTCAACTAAATAGTGCAGCAAACAGAAAAACTATATCTTGTCCTTACCAAATTCATCCTGCAGCTTTCTTTTATGATGCTCATTCAGGAACAATGTTTAATCATAAAGAAGCCTTTCACCTAAGATTTAAAAAATTTGATAAGAAACATATAACAAAACAAGCCAAATACAATCAAATATGTTCATTCAATCCAAATAAAGGAGAATTTTCTTTATGAGATTGTGTGTGTTGGGATCTAACCCTTGGGCAATGAGCTTCTTCTGAACACAAGATGAGCCTCTCCTCTTGTGCAGTGAACCCCTTTTCAGATGGTCTCAGATAGTTTATCCATCTTAACCTACAACTCTTTCCACACCTCTCCAAGCCTGAAGTTCAAGACATCAGGAAGAAGCAAACCCATTTGAAAAGGATTCATAAAAAAAGAATTATGATCTTCAAATTAGAAAATAAGTTGGAAGGAACGATGCATATATACCAGCAAGCTTTGGAACTGAACTCCATGAACCATGGCCAAAGGTGGTTATGTGTTTGATGAGCTTCTCATCTTCTTCAGGAGACCATAACCCTCTCTTGACTTTCTGTTTGCTGCAGCAGTGATGGCCCAAGTAGTACTGTTATGTGGGTCATTTAAGCAATATGTTTGTCTTTTTTATTTTAAATAATTTTCTTTATTTATTTTTTTAAATGACTAATTATGTGTTACACGTAATTTTTGGTGTTAACGTGGCAAAATAAATGATTATTAAAAAAAAATAGAGTTTAGGGACTAATCTACCAATTACACAGAAACTATTTGTGCATTTAATAAGAGGACCACTGATCTCATGAGTATGCTTTGGTAGCTTCCAAAAACTTTATTAAACCACTACTCTCAGCTAAATCACTTTTCTTTATATTATAATAAAATCTTACAGATTAAGTCCCTTATAAGTATTCAGATACAGTGACCCCTGAAGAAAGCAACATAGATAACCATTAAGCATATATATAATTACATATAATACTCTTTAGTACGTATAAGCAATTTTTCCTTCATTGGGTGCGCATGCATGCATGCTTTGGACTGTCCCATGCATTAATTGTATGGTATTCATAATACACCCAGTCGACTAGTTCATGATATAAATAGATCATTTGGGTTAAGAAAAATGTGCAAGTAAAGCAATTTGCACATAGATCAGTACTAAGTACTTGATGTTGGCATATTAATTCCGGCAAAGATATAAATTAATTAACAATGAAACCATAGCAAGAAAAGAGAGATGATTAGGGATAGAGGGTTAATAATAATATGGCCAGTTAAAGTATTACATTTCTTAATAACTTGTATCAAAGTTTTATTGTAATATCTTATTGTCATTCTGTCCTTATATGTAATTTCACTCATTCTCATTCTGTTACGTTACTCATTGTAGTATAAATATCTTGTATCATTTTACAGAATAATTAATTCAAATAATGCACAGATGTATTTTTACTTCAGGTGTTTTTACACTTAATATGGTATCAGTTTTATAGAAGTCCTCTTGCGCACGCCTCTCTCTCGTGATTTTTTTTCCCCTTGTTTGTTTCTTCTCATGGCTCCGAAATCCTCACTGCCCATGGAAGACTCATCCAACCCTTTCTTTCTTCATCCAGGAGACAATCGTGGTACTGTTCTTATTGCACAATCCCTAAATGGTGATAACCATCACTCATGGTGTCGATCAATGCACATGGCGCTCTTTGCGAAGAACAAATTAGGGTTTGTCGATGGATCCATTCTCAAATCTTCAGATCCTGCCAGTACAACCTATTCTTCTTGGATGCGCTATAATAGTATGGTAATCTCATGAATCCTTAACTCTGTTTCACCTGAGATTTCTGCTAGTATTCTATATATTAATACAGCACATGAGATCTGGAACGATCTCAAGGAGCGATTCTCTCAGAAGAATGGCCCCCGTATTTTTCAATTACAAAAGTCGATTTCGACTCTTTCTCAAGGCCTGTTGACTGTTAGTGCCTTTTTTACTAAGCTGAAAGGTCTTTGGGACGAATTAATCAATTACAAACCACTTCCGGTTTGTTCTTGTGGAGCTGTTCACACACTTAATTCCTATGTCCAACAAGATCGCATACTTCAGTTTCTAGTTGGTTTGAATGAATCCTATACCTCTGTTAGGGCTCAGATCCTTTTAATGGATCCTTTGCCTCCTCTTAACAAGGTTTTCAGCCTTGTTTTACAAGAGGAACAGCAACGTGCGATCTCTATATTTCCTGTATCTTCACATGACAATCATGCTTTTACTGTTAAGCATGATACTAATCGATCTGTAAAGCCTGTGTACAAGAAAGAGCGTCATGTGTGCAAGCAGTGTGGCTCTATTGGTCACGTTATTGAGAAATGCTTCAAGCTTCACGGTTTTCCTCCTGGATACAAATTCAAGCCACGGCTGCAGTCCATGGTCAATCAAGTTGCCTCTGACAACACTTCTTTAGCTTCTTCTCCTTTTTCATTAACTGAGTCTCAGTATCAGCAGCTATTAACTATGCTTCAGCCATCTGATCCTGCTACCTCCTCTGTGTCACATGCTGGAATAGACTATTCTTCTATTCCATCCCTTTTTTCCTCCAATTGTGTTTTACCTACTAATCTTGGTTTGTCTTCTTGGATTCTTGATTCGGGAGCCACAGATCATATGGTTCCATCAACATCTTTTTTTTCTTCCTTCATACCAGTCATTAACACAACTGTCAAGCTTCTAAATGGCCAAAGTGTATCTGTTTCACATATTGGCACTGTTCACATTTCTAAGGATTTGATCCTTAGAGACGTTCTTTGCATTCCAGCTTTTTCATTCCAATTAATTTGCGTTAGCAAGTTAACCTTGAATCTGACTTGTTGTTTGTCTTTCTTTTCTGATCTTGTTTTTATCAGGACCTGAGTCAATGGAAGCTGATTGGAGTGGGTAGACACAAGGGAGGGCTCTACTTTCTGCAACAATCAGGCTCTTCTACTAGTGATTTACTTCAACCTCATTCTGTACCTGTAATAGCATCCAATTTAGCTAAACAGTTGTTTGTTTGTTCCAAATCCTCGAAACATGCCTTGTTTGAACTTTGGCATAATAGATTTGGTCATCCTTCTGTTTCTAGAATGAATTTTTTACATAAAATTGTGCCTGACATGTTAGCTACTAATTCTCCATGCCTTGTTTGCCCTCTGGCCAAACAAAAGAAATTGCCTTTTCCTCATAACTCTCATATGTCTGCATTTCCATTTGATTTGGTTCATTGTGATGTATGGGGACCTTTTTCTACTCCAACTATTGAAGGTCATAAATTTTTTTTGACAATTGTTGATGATTGCACATGGGCCACATGGATTTATCTTTTAAAATGCAAATATGAAGTTTCTTCTTTTATTTCTCAAATTTTCAAACTTGTTAAAACACAATTCCATAAGAAAATTTGTACTAACAATGGTACTGAATTTTCTTTAACATCTTTTCTTCAATCTAAAGGTGTTATCTATCATTTCAGTTGTGTTGAAACTCCTCAACAGAATTCTGTTGTTGAGCATAAACATCAACATCTTTTAAACACTGCTCGGGCCTTAATGTTTCAGTCCAATTTACCTCTTCATTTCTGGGGTGATGCAATTCTTACAGCCACTCATATTATCAACAGATTGCCTACACCTTTGTTGAGTAATAAATCACTTTGTGAACTACTTTTTCAATCACCTCCCACTTATAATCATCTTAGAACTTTTGGATGTCTCTGTTTTGCATCCTCTCTACTTAGATCAAGATCTAAGTTTGATCCTAGAGCACATCAGTGTATACTTCTTGGTTATCCTTTTGGTGTTAAGGGTTACAAACTATTATATCTTGCTACAAATAATACCTTTGTGTCACGACAAGTTGTTTTTCATGAACATGTTTTTCCCTTTAAATCTCATTTTCCTTTTGTCTCATCTTCAACTTCAGTGCATTTTAATAATGTTCCAACTCAGTCATCAATTTTTTACCACTATAATATACCTTCAACTGTCTCTTCACTCCCTGCTAAGCATTCTTTTTCACAAAATACGGTTTCTCCTACTACAAATACTGCACCACAATCATCATCCACACAAACTCATTCAGTTTTAGATTCTATGATAGAATCTAAAACACCCCTGAAACAGAACCTAAAATAGCTCCTGTACCAGAATCTGAAAACTTTTTCTCCTCCAATTCGTAAATCATCTAGATATAGAGGAGCTCCTGGATATTTGCAACAATACTATTGCAACTCTCTTACTACACACTCTACATCAAATTCCACAGGTCCTGTTCCTATACCAGCAGGTATTCCACATGATATCAATCATTTTCTTTCTTATCATAGACTATCCCCTCAACATAAATCATTTGCTCTTGCTATAATTGCTGATATAGAGCCTGAGTTTTATTATCAAGTAGTCAAGCACTCTCATTGGAGAGATGCTATGGCTGCCGAGATTCTAGCCTTAGAAAACAATAAAACATGGACTGTTACCTCTTTCCCTATTGGAAAAAATCCATTGGATGTAAATGGGTCTACAAAATCAAATATATAGCCAATGGTTCTATTGAGCGTTACAAAGTCCGTTTGGTTGCTAAGGGGTATACCCAACGTGAAGGATTAGACTATTCTGAAACCTTTTCTCCTGTGGCAAAAAGGTTACTGTTCGTACCCTTCTTGCCATAGCTGCTGTTCAGAATTGGTCTTTGGTTCAACTTGATGTGAATAATGCCTTTTTACATGGGGATTTACTTGAGGAAGTTTATATGACACTTCCTCCTGGTTTTCATACTAAGGGGGAGTCCAAAGTGTGCAAATTAAACAAATCCCTCTATGGTTTGAAGCAAGCATCTCGTCAATGGTTTTTCAAGTTTTCTAATACTCTTCTTGAACTTGGTTTTAATCAGTCTAGAGCTGATTATTCATTGTTTACTCGTTCCAATGGTGGTTCCTTTATTGCGCTTCTTGTGTACGTTGATGATATCTTAATTGCCAGTAATGATTCACTTGCTGTTGATGATTTGAAACTGTTGCTGGACACTAAATTTAAGCTGAAAGATTTGGGTCAGCTTAAATACTTCCTTGGTTTGGAAGTTGCAAGATCTCCTCAAGGTATATCTCTATGTCAACGTAAGTATGCACTTGAGATATTACATGATGCTGGATTTCTTGGTGCTAAACCAGCAGTTTTCCAATGGAACAAAATTTAAAACTTAGTAAAGACAGTAGCACTTTATTGGCTGATCCTACTATTTTTAGAAGGTTAATTGGTCGATTATTATATCTCACCATTACATGGCCAGATCTCACATTTTCTGTTCATAGGCTTAGTTAGTATATGGATAAGCCCCGTGAGCCTCACTTACAAGCTATTTATCATGTTCTATAGTACATTAAGTCCACTCCAGGACATGGTTTATTTTTTCCAGCTGACAATTCTTTTCAGATCAAAGCTTTTACAGATTTAGATTGGGCTTCATGCCTTGACACTTGTAGATCTACTACAGGCCACTGTGTTTTTCTTGAAAATTCCTTGGTATCCTGGAAATCTAAGAAACAACAAACAATTTCTCGTTTATCTGCAGAGGCGGAATATCGTTCTATGGCCACTACAACTTGTGAAATTGTTTGGTGACAATTTCATTATGATTTTAGAGTATGGTGACAATATCTTTACTCTCTGATGTTTGGTGACAATATCTTTACTCTCTGATTTTAGAGTATCTCATTATGATAGTGCTCATTTGTTTTGTGACAACACAGCTGCACTTCATATTGCTGTTAACCCTGTTTTTCACAAGCGCACAAAACACATTGAGCTCGATTGCCACTTTGTACGTGACAAGCTTCAGGCTGGGATTCTTAAGACATTTCATGTTAATTCTCAACATCAACTTGCTGATGTACTTACTAAAGCTCTGGGCAGTCATCAATTCTCTACATTGATAGCCAAGATGGGAGTTCATTCCATATACTCTCCATCTTGAGGGGGAGTATTATATTTCATAATAACTTGTATCAAAGTTTTATTTTAATATGTTATTGTCATTCTGTCCTTATATGCAATTTCACTCATCCTCATTCTGTTACGTTACTCATTGTAGTATAAATATCTTGTATCATTTTACAGAATAATTAATTCAGATAATGCACAGATGTATTTTTACTTCAGGTGTTTTTACACTTAATATAAAGCAAGACCTAATGATGCAAAGAAAACACACATCATTTCTTCCATCCAAATTTGTGCCTATACTACTGTTATTTATTTAAGAGACATGCAAATCTTAGCTCATATATATCACACACCAGCCTAAACATGCTTATGATCAAGCATTATTGGTGATTGTTTTTTATAAACATTATTGGAGATCAATATGATTCTACCTTGGCTAGCTAGCTAGCTAAATGGCCAGATAATTAGTTGATCATCAGAGGGTCCAAGCCGTAAAATTTCAATGCAATCTATGCATTGATAATTAGTCTATCAATGCATAGACGTATTAAATGAACTGTTATTACATATAGATTCAATAAAAAAAAAGAGCAACCATGTGAAGAAAATATGCTTATTTATGAAAAGCACAATATATAACTCAACATACCTAAGTAGTGTGCAGACAAACTTAAACATTTCAAACTAAAAATTGGAAATAAGCATGATTTATGGGTAGACATAGCATAAAAACAGCAAGCTAAACAAATAACGAAAAGACTTATAAGTGAGTGGAGCAAAGAACAGTATAAGTGCAAAGGATATTTTGGAATGTGCTATCGAGCATCATTACACATCATATATATATATATAATGTCATCATGGGGTTCCATTGAAACACACTCACAATTAAGGCTATACACATCATAGAGACCCACTTCCTTTTCTCTCAGAGATCAGGGCATTGAGAGAGAAGATGGTGAAGTTCTCTAAGCAGTTTGAAGGTCAGCTTGTTCCTGAATGGAAAGAAGCTTTTGTTGATTATTGGCAACTCAAGAAAGACCTAAAAAAAATCCATCTTCTTAATAGTGACAACATACCCAACAAGCAACAAAGTAACTCTTTACCCAACAAACTCTTGTCCTCTCTTAGTACCTTCTCTTTATTTGGCCACCGACATAGAAACCATGAGGCAATTCAAGTATTATTTCTCAATAAGAAACATTATGGGCTTTTTTTATACTAACAAGCTGAAAATATACATTGCGGGCTTTTTTCTACACTTCAACAATGATGGGCATTTTTGTATGATTGGGCCCCCATTTGAAACCGACTTGGACCGATAGCTAACGGTCTGGTTTGGTCCACTAGGGGTGATTGGTTCGGTCCAGTTCAAGAAAAATATGGACAAAAAGTTTAGGTCCATCATCCCCCAGACCAAACCAAGTCAATTTACACCCTTAGGAAAGACTGTGTGACACTCACCGAGGGAGAGGCAACGAGTGGTGAAATGGTGGCTGATTTGAGGTCGAAGATGGAGCACGACGGCAAAGCACACACACACACACACACACACACACACACACACACACACACACACACACACACACACAGAAAAGAAGAAGAAGAACGTGAGAGAGCTCGAAGCTGTTAGTCTGAGAAGCAAAGGAGTAGAGGAATAAGGAGGTCTCAATATGGGCATACCAAGAGGACTTGGAGTGGTGTAAAGTGCTTGATGACACTTTCTATGTAGGTGGAGGTGACGTGGAAGGAGCTGGCGACTAGGGGTGGGCAGAAAGGCCCTGCACCCCGTATCTAGCCCATCTAGCGGGGGCGGGGAGGGCCTAACCCTGCCCCGCACTTATATATTTTATTATATAAATATATATTTATATATAGATACTATACATATTTATTATTTGTACTATATCAATATAGTAATATGTATTAGTAGAATTTTTACTTAATATTTTGTGTCTGTTGTAATATAGTAGGGTGATCTTTTTATAGATTGCCAAAGCAATACAAGAGTCACACATTATTTAAATGTGAGACTTGTATTGTGAAGGTAATCTATAAAAGAGTCACCCTACTACACTCTAACTTACACAAAATATGCACTAGTAGTTTTTAAATTATAGTCATATTTACAATTTGGATGCAAGAATGTGTTTTTGATCACTTTTGGACCCATGAATAATTTTTGGTCTTAGTGGACTCTAGTCCATTATTAAAGTGGGTGGGGGGTGGGGAGGGTGCTACCCTGCACCTTATGGTGTGGATAGCACCCCTATTAGCAACGTGCGGTGGCTTCCTTAAATACATTGGTGAGGCTTGGCATCAGATGGAGGTGAAATTTCAGTAGTGTCGTGTGGTTATTTCCAGTGGTGGAGAAATGAAGGAGGGTGACGTTGGATTTGTGGCTTACGATGGGGAGCAAATACTCTATTTTGGTGTAGGGAAATAGGGGATGATAGAGGCTTATTATGGACTGGTAGTGCATGGGCACCGTTATGGAGGATTTTTGATGTTGCACGTGGTTGAGGAAAGGGAGGAGGTTACGACGTGGTGACTGAAGAAGGGGACATGGGCTACTGGACTTCACGTAGGGAGGTGGTTTTGTGAGATGGATGTACATGGGTTTGGGCTTGCGGGATGGAGAGGACTTGCAGCTGGCGTTGGATGGTGGCTGGTTTTGGTTGTCCTCGAGGTAGCGACGTGCATGGGAGGGGAGCTTTAATAGAGATGAGTGACAACCCTATTCTGGGGAAGAAACGATTGTGTATTCTAATGTGTGTGCATATATATTTGCTACTAAAAACCCTAGTGAGAAGGAGACGTGCTAGGCATGGAGATGTGCATGGCATGGGGCCTGATCCTTGGTACTCACATGTTTGGGTTTTTGGGCCCATTTCAAAATATTTGGACCCACGTCTTGGGTAGTATATGGACTTAACAAATGGGTTGGGCCAGTTAGAGCAATCCAAAAAGCTCTTTGGTTTGTTCATATTTTTATGTGTCGAGTATTTAATAAATACTAAGGCTACATTTGGATATTGAGCTGAGCTCTTTATGAATAGTAATGAGTTGAGTAGGTGGAGTGAGTTATGTGGGGCCCATCTAAAATGAGTTTAAATGTGTTTAGATATTAAGATAAGTTTAGTACTATTTATAAGAAATTGAAATAGATTGTGGGTCCTACATGTATGAAGCTTTTGAGTTGAGATGAATTTAACAATTTGAGAGTTTGATTTTTGGATGTTAAACTCAATTTAAAATTAGACTGAACTAAGTTGATCTCAGCTGAATCTTATAACCAAACGGGGCCTAATAGGCATTGACTTAAATTCTTAAATAATCTAACTCGTCCCCTAAATTTTTTGGGTTAATTACCAAATAATTAGATTCCACTTGGTCCCTAAAATATTGCATGGTTTTAACTTAATTATCAAACCTAATAAAAACTCAAATTCCACCAAAATAATTTTTGGCCATGCGATCTATTCAAAATTACTTGTAAAACTCAAGTCGGCTTTCCATACATATTAACCTATAAAAATATTTATGGAACGCGGGCTTGGTGTGGGGCTGGGTGGTACAGAGCAAGTACGATGGCCTTTAGAGAGAGTGCTGCTTCTCATCTCAGTCTGTAATTTTACCATGATTTTTCAATACTCGTTTGATGCTTTAATTACCTGACTAATGCTTCTGTTATATAAATAAAACTTACAATCGATATAATATCACTATTAGGGAAAAGTTCTTGATGATCTAATTAAGATATATAAATATATATATATATATATATATATAGAATAGAAGATTTGTCTATCGATTACCTAGCACAGTTTTAAACTGATTTAGAAACCTATTTTTTATTTATGTTATATTCTGGATAAATAGAACCTTATAACAATTTGCAGAGCATTTTCTTCTTTTGCAATATTGGACAAACACAAATTCAAACTCTCAGCGAGAAATTTATAACAGGCTGAAGAAAGAAACCATGTTGCCTTGGATCAAGCGGTACTGATCAGCATTATATTTATGATGGTCCTCTAAAAAGAAACATGACATTACCCCTTCTCGCACGTGAAGCTCGCCACTTTCTCTGCAAAATTGCTTAAAGAGAGAAAGAGAACTAAGATTTTCCATAATTAATAGAACTGAAACCTCCTTATAAAATGGTTCTAGTACTCTTTGTTTAAGAAACCGTACGTGAAAGCTCTTTGAATGAAAATTATTAGTGAAAAAATTGATCTGTCTTTCGTTTCCCCGTTAATGGAGACAAGAAACCAAGGGCTTAAAAGCGTCTGAAATATGTTTGCTTCCGAAATTAAGAAGGGACATATTTTTTACCAACAAAAGTAAAAGGGAGAAGTGGCACTTAAGCTGTCAGGGTTCTTAACAACAGCGATATAAAGTAGGGCTCAGCTTTTGACTGGTGCCACTGAAGCTGCAGGCCGGCAATAGGAGCTCAATTATTTTGTAGAAGATTCCTATATATTTACTAGAGTAGTGTCTAATATAATATGAAAAGATGGCCGATCTTATACGCACAAACACTGTCTCTCTTTACTGCCCAATTAACACGCGATATAAAATTATTTAAGGTTTTCGCCTGCTCAAAACTTTAAGAAGTTGATGAGATTTTTGTTTAAATTTTATATATGAAGATTCAAAAGGAATATATTATGGAACCTAGTAATTAGAACAGATAAATCTTTTCAACAGTTTTCTTTTCTTAAAAAAGAAAAAAAAAAGAATCTCTTTGATAGGGTTTTTGGGTCTGCAGGGTTACTAACTGGCATGCATGTATATACTCTGTGGATTGTATAAATACCATTTCTACGGTTTACCCTATTTTCTTTTTCGTCTGTAGGGGGCAACCACGAGAGAATAAATTTAAGAAAGTCGAGCAAAGTCCAAGTTTTCTCGAGTTCTAAAGTTCGCAAACCAAATCCTCTTGTTTCAAGTTGAAGATATTTTTTATCTGTCAAAACAGATAGATACATATATAATCGATATGTATTTAAGTCGGAGTTGAAATTACGGATGATAAGGTTTTCGATCAAATCAATCATATTGCAACCCAGAGGCCGTAGGGGAGCTTGAAGCTCTGAAACTGGAAAATCTACATGATGAGTCATGTGAACGAAGAACCATATATAATAATTAAACCGACTCAAACGTCTCTTTACGTAATTAAGTCTAACTCGCTCTGCGCAAATCCCACTGTCATATACGTGTGGTCCCTTGATCTGTTTCTGAGTGGATGCCTTAAAGAACCTACATTGGTCCCTCATCTATATGGTATATATCTATCCACCTATATATCTATCTATCTATATGCTATCAAAGTACTAGTAGAGCTAGCACAAACCACAACTTGGGAAGTTTCATTACTGTGTAGGCTTTATCTAATTGAAATAGTCGCCCTTCTTTAAATGTTGTGCATGTGAAACTCTAGCTAAGTGCAGACCTTAAATTTTCCCCATCCAGATCTAGCTCGAGCATCTGACGGAAAAGAGTGAGAAAAACTTTATAAAACATTAACCAAGATCAACACAGCATAAGATGAATACATATATATATATACACTTTGTTTAATTGTTTTTGCTCTCCTTTATAAATTTCATTTTTTTTAGAGCATGCTCTGATTAACAAACCATCAGTAAATTAGACGCGGCTGATCTTATATAAATAAAATTAACAGAACATTCGCCAACTTAGGCTTGGATATATAATTCGTTTATTTCATGAATACAAGTAAACTGTTTATTTGTGACTAGTTATGTCTAGTGAAAATGATCATTTTCTGTCAAAATAAGTCTGTTTTGCTGTAAATAGTCGTTATCGTCACAAATAATCCATCACAAATGCTTGTTTTTCTTGTAATGAATTTCCTATTAATCATGAATTTTTACAACTAGATAGGCAGGCATGATTCTTCTTCAATCCTGCATGCTGATCTATATTGGAATGCAGATAAAGTGATTTGTTCTTGTCTATCAACTACTGCTAGCCTCTTCCCTATTGTGTGTTGAACGGTCCCCCAGCTTGAATACAACTACATATCTAATTACCTAGCTACCTTGTACTACAAAATAATTAAAAATATAAATTATATAAGTGTAGCTAGCTAGGGAAGACCAACTGGGGCTGATTTATTAAGACTCTGATTGTTCAGTATGTGGTATCAACATATATATTGACAAAATTACTACTAGTACTTGTTGGCGTCCGACAACGTACGTGTCACTGTAGATAGTCGCCATGTGGTCATAAGTAAGCCATTCCTTTTTCTTTTTTACATTCCCATGCAACATGGAGCGGTTAAATACGGCCAGCATCTTTTCTTTTCCAAAATTGTTATAGTTTCTTAAAATAATTTTATTCTCTGTAAAGAAATTTTATTTCAACTTTATGCGTTTTACCCGACCTGCAGCTCACTTATTATCTTTTAAGGACTTCATTGGCACTGTATCATCTCTTCCTAGCTAGCTAGCTGGCTCCCCCATTTCTGCTGAACAACCAAGAGCCAGAAGTCGATCATCGATTTAGCTGAAATTTTGTTTTCCTGATGTAAGTTCTTCTCAGTATCGATCCTTTGTCTCGAGTTATAGAGTATTAAGGTGGCCGGGGATTCGTGTGAATATTGTAGCGTGTTTTCATCGCAAGTATAATTTAGTTCATATTCATCTTCTGATCTTGAGTACTTTATAAAGCTTAACCTAAAAAGATGATATATTAGCTTGAAAAAATATAGGTTCCATTTGCCCTAGATTCTTTTTTTTAGTTTTGGGTCGAAAAAGCCCGGCAAGTACTCATTTGCCCTAGATTGAATTCACTGCGACTAATTTAGTTTTTTCTTTATCGAAACTCTTGAAGGAGGTACTAGCCAATTCGGCCTAAAACATTTTTGTTTTTTCCGAAGAAACTTGTTTCTAACCTTTCTATATTTCCTGGTTTTGTTTCTTCTATAGAATTAAATGAAAATCGAGTGAAACATTAGTAGATATATAGCAAGATATATTTAATTAGTTGCCACAATTTTGAAATTGTTGAATGATGAGAAATTCCCTCTAGTACTGATCTTAATCTGTAGTTTGGATCGATTAATTAATGTACAACGATTCTATATTATTATAATAATGGAAGGGTCTGTTGCTAATGACTAGTGATCTTAAATTGCAGTAGTTAGTCTTCTATATATAGATCAGCAAAATCAGAAAAGAGGAAGCGCATGAATGATATTTACTAACATGATATATATTGATCATGATCAGTTGCATTATTTGTTTATTAGTTGATCTTGCAGCTGATCATTAATGATCATGAGTGCGGTAAGATGATCTCAAATTCAAGAGAAGAAGATATTCAAGCCAAGCAAGAGGCCGGCGGAAGCCGCAATGATATTGGAAAGTTGTCTAAGGTGGGAGGAGCATCGTCTAGTTCAAGGCAATGGTCAGCAGGATTTAGAAATCCAAGAATCGTGCGTGTGTCGCGTTCTTTTGGTGGAAAAGATAGGCATAGCAAGGTTTGCACCATAAGGGGATTGAGGGACAGAAGGATTAGGCTTTCAGTACCCACAGCAATTCAGTTGTACGATCTTCAGGATAGGCTCGGGCTTAGTCAGCCTAGCAAGGTGGTAGATTGGTTGCTTGATGCCACTAAATTTGATATCGATAAGCTCCCACCACTCCCAATTCCCCAGGGATTCGGTCAATTTCATCCTCAACTACTTTCTCATCATGAATCAAATGCCTCTCCATCTTCTTTTGCCCCTAATTTATTTGATGCAAATTCTAGTACATTTATAAAGGACGGGGAAGATCAAAGAACAACGTCCGTGATGGCAGCGAAAACAAAGGATTGGGATCATATGGATTCTCATGCATTGAGACTAATTAAAAGCAAAGAATTTGAAAGATCAGGGTCACTACTACTAGATCATGTTGGTGATAAAGGCAAGTGGATCAAAACAAATCATGAAGAAGATGAGTATGGAATTGGTACTACTACTACTACTGGTTATAGTGCACATGAGATTTCAGCACATAATTTTTTCCCAGTGCCCAATCATTCTTCCTTACCTAGCTTGCTAAACAATGCCATGGCCTACAATTCATACTATCAGTCTGATCAGCCTTCTGCATTATCTCTATCTCAGTTTGGAGGCCATGGATCATTATTTCCATCTCAAATAGATCATCACCCACATAGTACAAGCAATGCCATGCCACTTCCATCCGGGTCCCAGCTATTTTTCTGTCCATCTTCAACAACACCAGCACTTTTCACTCCATATCCTTCCTATATCACCAGTACCCCAATAGAGAGTGACCCAAGACAATTCAGCCATATCCAATTGTTGAACTCAAGTTCACAGCATCACGTCCTACCTCACCCTCTTCTTTCTTCACTTCATTCAGTTGGCTCTCCTTTGAAATCCTTTCCAGCAAATGAGAATCCCAAGCTGCAACTTCCTCAATCACATGAAACCAAACTGGATTAAATATTAGGGCAACAGTTGAAGTACTGGTTCTTGATGATCCTAGCTATTGTACTGATGATTAATTTCTTGCTCCGTCTCGTTCGAGTACTCTTCATCATCATGGATGTCATGTGCTAGGATATCGGCATGACACGATCTCCAAGATGGATGTATGCGCGCATGTCTCAACTCCTCGATCGATCGATTATTTACAATACAAGTAAGACACTTAAGAAAATTACATCTATTTTTCTGCATTTAGCTACGTACGATTTGCAGGAATTGCTGGTCACAATATAATTACATGCACGTTTGTAAGGATTGAGTCTATAAAATACTGCATACTTTGATTGAGTGCTTATAATATTTGTATTCAGTGCTAATCAGTAAACTCATGAACTTAATTGGTTATAGCAGTCATTTAAATTTGACTATGATCACCTGCATATACAGGTACTACTACGTACTTATAAATTGTTTTTTTTTTAACAATCGTACTTATAAACTAGTCAATATCTGGTATAATATTCTAAGAACTTCACGTTTGCATTCTTCATTTTGTCATTAGGTAGCTATGAATCTCAGGGAGTTTGGGGACTTAATTAATATTATAATCACTATTCTTTTATTTCTATATAATATTTGTAAACATAGTCTAATTATTAATTAAGATAAGTAAATAAATAAATATCAATTTTGATCAAGTACTACCATTTAGAGGAACATAACAAAATAAGGGATCGAGCAAGGAGGAAAATGGAGATCACAGGATTCAAACAAAGGTGCTATGAATTGTTAAAAAAAAAAAATATTATATTGGTGGCCAGCTTTCAAGAAAGTTTGGTTCACACTTCTAATTTTTAAGAAAAATTCTCTATTTTTGTATATATATATATATATATATTAGTTCTAAATTGAGGCCAAGTCATTTGAATTTTTGGGTGGGTAAATATTATTATTCTTATTATTTTTAATTTTCATTTAGAGGAGACTAATAGGAGGAATATATCGTGTGATCTGTTAAAACTTTTGACGAGGTATGCCCCCAGCCAGCGCGGGCCCCTAGCCCTCTGTCGTGACTGAATTACTGTCATGATTCTAAATACCAAGGTAACTGGTTATTTTGCCACCATGCATGTATTAATATATGTGTGCCCAGCAACTTCAGTTATCAGAAAAGTTCATTTGGTCTTTCCAATCATGTGTGAGTAACTATACGAAAGAAAGTCTAGGACGTTAATTCCTTTTTCAACACAATATTAAAATGATTTTATAATTAGTGGGGGGAAAACGGAAGTTATAATAATTAAGTACTCAAACATTATCGTTTCCAAATTAAAATTTAAAAAAAAAATAACGCTTTTCACAAAAACTCCGAAAACCGTATCTCAGAAACATTTTATTTCATCAAGTCCCCACGAGCTACTTCCACAAAAAATAGAATACACAAACGATTTCCTATTTCAAATTAAACATAATATACCGGTCCAAAATATTTAATTCACAAACATACCAAAAAACAAAAATACATAAAAAAATTTCATCATGATTAAAAAAAAAACTTTTCAACATATCTAAACACGAATTAGTACTTAATGGAAAGAATATCATGAGAAATTAATCGATATAATTAGAAAAAAGCAGCATATAACAAACATAGGCCAAAAGTATATTAAAACCATGTTAAGTACTTTTTTAAAGGCATGTCAATTACTTAATACTTGAAATTAACTAACAGTAGTTTTTTAATGCAAATTAAAATTCAGTTTCTTGAATCAGGACGCACTTCAATTTACAGCGTGTATTATGGGCAAGAAACGAAGAAAAAAAATGGAAGAAGATACAAGTAGTCTTAATTGCATATATATATATATATATATATATAACACGTACCAATAAGAGTTGTGTTGAACAAAGAGCACTCGAAATGAGAAATATATTTTAGCTATAAAAAGATTTCAGTACAAAAGTAAGTTTTCAAAAATATATAGCTTGATATGGTACGTTAGATTGTAAAATTATTTTTGTTATAAATGAAGTAGATCTAACATATAATATGAAATCATACTAATTTGTAGATCTATTTCTGTGGAATCTTTTTATGGATGTAGCACTTCTGATCACTAAAAATTATATGCTAGCTAGCTAGTAAGATATTAAAGGTGATGCTTTAGATAATTGGGTGATATCGACATGGCTTAATTTGTTGTTGTTAGCTAGATTGATCAACTTATGCGTGATCATCACACTACAACACAAAAAAAACCAAAACGTCACTAAAGACATTTGGTGACGGTTTGAAACCGTCACCACAACTGTCACCTAATATGCGTCACAGAAAACATTTGGTGACGCTTTACTGTTGAACCGTCACTAAAAGTATTTTTAGTAACGGTTGGAGCTGTTTCGTTTAGAAGAACGTTCGAACATTCTGCTTTTTGTGACGGTTCAAAACTGTCACAGAAAGTAACATTCGAACGTAAATAGTTACGTTCGAACGCCAACCCAAGCAGCTGAGATTCGAATAACTGAACTTGACATTCGTTGATTATTGTTCGAACGTATCATATTTACGTCCAAACGTTAACTGCATTAAACGTTCAAATTTTCGTTCAAATGCTAATGGAACAATGTTCGAACCTAATGAATATAACGTTCGAATGTTTGTTCAAATATTAAAGAAATGTTTGTTCAAACGCTTTGTTCGTTTGGGGATGAGTACGTTCGAACATTTACAAGTACGTTCCAACATTATGTAGTAATTTTGTGCACTTACGTTCGAACGTTTGTTCGAATGTGAAATAATGTTCGAACGTTTTTTGTTTAGATTCGAACGTACAGATCATAAATATTAATTTCATAAAATTAAAAAACATACTAATTGTATCATATTACACACCATAAATATTTTACAACTAATAATGTATTATAAACTTTTAAAATTAAATACTAAAAGTTATATACATTAATAAAATTGAGATAATACATTTCTTTTTTCCTCGCCCACCTTATTGTTGTTGCAATGACATAACATCCTCTATTTGCACCATCATCTCCCGTTGTACTTGCTCTTGGACTTTATTGCGAATTCTTTCCTCCTGGTCTCTCTATTGGGCTTGCAAACGCGTCTCTAAATGACACTTTTGCACTAAGAGGGACTTAAACTTTATTAATTTATCATATTAACATGTTTCTAAGCATATTAATTCATCAATAAACACCATAAACTCACAAAATATTCACAAAATTCATAAACAATAATTACAACATTTATAATCCATACCACAATATTTTTACAATACTACTAAAAAAATATTTTAAAACATATTAATACTCATCAACAAATACCATAAACTCATAAAATATAAATACACTTAATAAACAATAATCACAATATTTCACAATCTATACCACAACATTTTCATAATATTTTGATAACAAAGTTATCTAAACATAATAATATTCCCTCAATCATATATCTAAACATATTAATGTTCATCAATAAACACCATAAACTCACAAACTATAAATATACTTAATAAAAACTAATCACTATATTTTACAATCCATATCATAACATTTTCACAATATTTTCACAACAAAGTTATTTAAATATAACAATATTTTCACAACAATGTCTCTAAATATATTAATGCTCATCAATAAACATTATAAACTCATAAAATATAAATATACTTAATAAATAATAATCACAATATTTCAAATCCATATCACAATATTTTCATAACAAAATTATCTAAACATAACAATATTCCCACAATAATATTTCTAAATATATTAATTTATTAATAACACTATAAACTCATAAAATATTAACAAAATTCATAAATAATAATCAAAACATTTATAATCCATATCACAACATTTTTACAATATTCCCACAACAATATTTCTAAACATATTAATACTCATCAATAAACACCATAAACTCACAAAATATAAATATACTTAATAAACAATAATTACAATATTTCACATTTTATATCACAACATTTTCACAATTTTTCCACAACAAAGTTATCTAAACATAACAATATTCCCACAACAACGTTTCTAAATATATTAATGCTCATCAATAAACACCATAAACTCATAAAATATAAATACACTTAATAAACAATAATCACAATATTTCACAATTCATATCACAACATTTTCACAATATTCCCACAACAAAGTTGTCTAAACATAACAATATTTCCATAACAATATTAAACATATTAATGCTCATCAATAAACATCATAAACTCACAAAATATAAATATACTTAATAAACAATAATCACAATATTTCAAATTCATATCACAACATTATCACAATATTTTCATAATAAAATTATCTAAACATAACAATATTCTCGCAATAATGTTTATAAACATATTAATTCATCAATAAATACTATAAACTCACAAAATATTAACAAAATTCATAAACAATAATCACAATATTTTTAATCCATATCACAATATTTTTACAATATTTCCATAACAGTGTTTTTAAATATATTAATGCTCATCAATAAACGCCATAAACTCACAAAATATAAATATATTTAATAAACAATAATCACAATTGTGACGCCCCCAGATTCCGCTTGGGATCGGACGGACATCCGAAGCGTCGGGACATGCAACACAAGGTTACCTGCCCCCGTTCATGACATATAAGATGCAATATTCCTAACATGCATCTAGCATTATGCAATATTCGCAGCGGATAATTTTTTTTTTGAACAATACTATGCACCAAACTTATAATATCCCAAATAATTAAAGCGTAATCCATTCATACTTAACAAATAAAACATCCACGATTACAGTACGGGTCTTAGTAGACTGTAATCTCAAAACATGGGAGACCAGACTCCATATTTACATTGCCAAAATACACTATCAGGCAAATTCGTTGAGTAACTCGCGTAACTCGACTAACGATGCCGGAATACTATCCAAAGACCTAACTATAGAGGCTGCAAACTCCGCGTTGCGTCTAGTCAACCTCCTCCAGTCTGCTAATGTCTGCTCCCTGCTCTGATCCTGACACATCGCCTACCATTCGGGGGGAATGGTAGTTGG
>QEOT01000227.1:103707-114504 GCA_003123785.1 Pterocarya stenoptera
CAAAAAAAAAAAAAACCTATATGTAGATCTCGTTTTAGTGTGTAGTCTTACTATGTCATCCAAGTTTACCCGCTTGATAATTAAGCTCCAAATGCAAATTGTATTTTTGTTTTGCTTTTTCTTTTAAATATTTTTAAAACTTAAAAAAAACACACCATTATAATAATAATCATTTCTTTAAGTATTAAGTAAAAAAAATTAAAAAAATAAAATAAAATATGGTCAAATTAAAAAGACAAACTTAGACAATATAATATCATTTTCCTTATTTTATTTCTTCATTCGGCGAGTACCGTGGTCGTGTTATTCTATAACTTAATTTACAATTGGCCTTCTCTTTTTATAAGAAAAAACAAATATTAAAAACATATCACCATAAAGAGCTAGCCCAGAAGTTGAAGGGGGAAAAAGCAGTAGAACCTGCAGTTATTCTGAGCATGAATAGGAAGCAACATAAAATTGGAACAAGCAAGAAAGACTGTCGTGTCCTGTGTCACAAGATCCAAGAAACACTAAATTAAGGACACGCCGACCCTAGCTAGTCGCTGTTGTTGCAGTTGGCTCCTTTAAAGGTAGCATGCATCGAACAGTAAAGTTTAATTTGCTAGGGAATACAGGCACTACATACCTGTGGTCCTAATAATTAAATATAGCAGCATGAAAATATAATAATAATAATTGATGAATAGGTCATGCATACGATAAGATAGTAGCATGCATGTGTGCGCACATATATATAATATTACGGGGGGGAAAAAAAAAAAAAAAAAAGCTAGGCATGCATGAAGTATATAAAACTAGCGCGAGGGTGACCCAACTTATTTCTGGGTTTGTAGCGTGAATATATATATAAGGCGTGCGAACATAGGTAGTCCCGGAATGAGATTAATGGAATTGGTGGTCCTCTACTAAGACAGCTACATTAATAGAGAAGGGACCATATGTCACTTCATGCACTGGAAATTATAAATTATATATATTGTAAGTTCGTTAATTTTATTCAGAATCCGAGCTATTTTGGGAATAATTGGAATACCTTTGTAAGATTATTTTAGCCTTATAATTGGTTGATCCAGTTTGCACAAAAAGTCCCGGTCCCAGGGGATACTGATCATGTACTCCACCACTGGAATATACACTGATCATGATATGAGGAGATCTGAGTCTAATAATACAAGATCATGACGTACGTTAGACTATGTTAAGAAGGCAGATCAATGTAAATATTAAAAGAAATGGCAATTTTGTTTTTAAAATTGGCTTAATATTTTATCGCGCTAGGTTTTAACTTATAAACAGCTTAATTTATCACTTCAGAAATTAAAAGAAATAAATGAACAAAGTGTATTTAATTACAACAATTTGGCTAGGCAGGTCCAGGCACTACAAGAATTTTGGCTTTTAGCGGCCAATTATTTTTTCGACGGAGAAAATTAGTCACAATTTGATACTGCTTTCAGTGCGCGTTCTTCCTATGCGGCGAGTTCTTGTCTCGCCTGGAAAAATCAATGAAGTTGCAGCGAAATGTGGTCGACGTGCACAAAATCGCAGCATCTGACCATTCATTCATGCGTCAGTTCTCCAACCTCGCCGCAAAAATGATTATCACGGCGATTTTATACTGCCGCCACTTAAACCGTCGCTACACATTGCCTTTGCTGCGATTAAATTATCCCTGCAAATTTGCTGTGTTCTGAACCGATGCTGTTTCAATCATTGCCGCGATGGATTTCTATTTTACAGTAGTGCTTTGACGCCGCAATAAGACATTTTACTCTGAAAAACCCAACTAATGATATAACGATGGACTTCGCGCGTTCGAGTTTAGTTCACTTTTTTGCTTCCCTCCCCAGACACTCTCTGTTTTTGCTCTGTGGAATTGTTCCCGCCGCTGCTGTCACCGTGAGACCGCTACAGTGCCGTCACGAAGTTTCCGGTAAGAAAGTTGTCTCTCTCTCCTCCACCTGACCATGCTCTCTGATCTCTCTCTCTCTCTCTCTCTCTATAACTCTCATGATGGCCATCTCTCTCTCAGCCCACCGTGTCGCCGTGGTGCCCCATGACAGTGCACATCATCTCCTTCTATCTGTTCCATACTCTGTAGTCTAGTATATATATAAGCATATATATATATGCCCAATTTATACCCACATGATTCGTGCACCACAGCTTGTTCCAGCTGAGTTGCTGCCCAATTTGAACCACATGATTCCATGCCCAATTTCCTACGAAAATCAGCCGATTTCTAAGCAGAACAATGGCCTCTTATATATCGGAAAAATGCTTTATAATCAATGGGTTTTAATTAAGCATTCTTTCCAAAATTAATTCCACACTACCGAGGGCTTTTTAACATATATGGTTTGTTTCTTGTTTGAGTGATTTGTTCATGGATTTCTCGCATGCCAATTGTTTGAGTAAATTCCATAGAGTCTATCCTTTTGCCTTTTATGTATTTTGATATATGGATTTAAGTTGATAGATGGATAGAGTAATTTATGTATTTTGATATAGGTTGATAGATGCATAGAGTAATTTAGGCTGATAGATGGATTTTAACTATTTTGATATTTACATTGTTGGAAATTATGGACATGAAAATAATAAGTATTTTGTAATAAACCTTTTATTTCATTAAAAACTATATACAAAAATTAACTAAATATTACTATTTAGTTATTATTATAGAGAGTCAAATAACTAATCAAATGTCTAGTCCAAGTTTACATCCAATTAGGCATAAGGCAAAATTTGTCATATTGAAATTACTTTGTCAAGGACTTTGCCTTTCCTAATGAGAGTGTTGTAATGTGAATCTCTTAAATCTGAACATTTATGCATGAACCCTAAATCTCTTAAATCTAATGCTAAATTCACGTCCCTTACTAACTCACCCAGTTTATATGTAACTTTGCCCATTAAGATATGCAATAATGTGACGTATCTTTAGTTTTATCAAGATTGTGGGACACCATTTTTTTATTATGATATTAACTAAGAAAATCGTTTTTATTGAACTAGCCTTAGTTCACTACAGTGGTAAAAGTGAAGAGATATCCTCGTATCAAGTGAGGCACATGGACAAGGATTGGATGCATGTGCCGAACAGGTTTACATCACATGAATATGGTGAAGGGATTAATCAACTCATCACAATGGCAAAAGCTCATTCACCTGGAAGCACTACCTTCAGGTGTCCATGCAAGAGATGTTGTAATAATATTTTCCTACCAATAAATGAAGTCGAAGATCATCTATTCACTATAGGTATTGACCCAAGTTATACACATTGGATATTTCATGGGGAGGGTGAAACTTGGAGTGTTAATTCTTCGGACGGTGATGAAGATACTTATAATGAAAGTCAGGATTATGTTGATGATATGAATGAGATGATAGAGGACGTTCGGGCTGGAGCATTCATGGACCATGATTTCGGGGAACATGGTACTACTTCAGAGCCCACCATGAGTGAGAGGCAATCGAAAAATTTCCACCAATTGTTAGAGGATGTGAGACTTCCACTTTATCCTGGTTGTGCAAAGTTCTCTAAGCTTTCATTTATAGTTAAACTACTTCATATCAAAACAATTGGTGGATGGACTATCAAGTCATTTAACATGGTTTTAGACTTGTTAAAAGCAGCATTTCCAGATATTCAGTTGCCTACCTCATACCACGAGGCCCGACGCTTGGAGCATGGTTTGGGTTTTAGTTATGTGAAAATAGACGCCTGCCCAAATGATTGCATGCTATTTTGGAATGATGATGCCGACAAAGAAGCTTGTTCTAAATGTAAGGAGTCGAGGTGGGTGCCAAGCAAAGGGAAAAAGGGGAAGATTCCCCAAAAGGTACTGCGATATTTTCCTTTGACGCCTCGGTTACAGAGACTATACATGTCAAAGAATATAGCAAAATCCATGAAATGGCATAAAGAACAACGAGTTGATGACCATAGTACTTTAAGGCATCCTGCTGATTCTAAGATGTGGAGACAATTTGATAAAGACCACAGTTGGTTTGCAGAAGATGCTCGCAATGTCAGATTGGGGCTAGCTAGTGATGGGTTCAACCCGTTCAATAATAACAGTAAACCTTATAGCATATGGCCTGTGATACTTGTGCCATACAACTTGCCCCCTTGGTTATGCATGAAAGATCCGTACTTAATGCTCTCATTGCTCATTCCTGGTCCCAAAGCACCAGGAAACGACATCGATGTTTATTTGCAACCTTTAGTGAATGAATTAAAAGAGTTATGGGAGAACGGCATAGATACCTATGATGCATCAAAGTCTCAAAATTTTCAGTTACATGCTGCACTATTGTGGACTATTAATGATTTTCCCGCATACGCCAATCTTTCGGGATGGAGTACAAAAGGAAAGATGGCTTGCCCGTTATGCAATGGAGATACAGATTCCATGTGGTTGAAACATGGGAGGAAACACTGTTATATGGGTCATCGTCGCTTCTTGCCATCCACACACACTTGGAGAAAGAAAAAGGCTGCATTCAATGGAAGCGAAGATCATCGGTTGCCACCTCCAGAGCTCACGGGACATGATCTACTTCATCAACTACAGCATGTTCGTCCTGTAGAATTTGGCAAAGGCTCTCGCAAGAGAAAACGCATACCAGATGAATTGAACTGGACTAAACAAAGTATATTCTTCAATTTACCTTATTGGTCAATGTTGTCGTTAAGACATAATCTCGATGTCATGCACATTGAAAAAAATATTTGCGACAATGTCTTAGGAACATTGATGGATATTGAAGGAAAAACCAAAGACACTGCTAATGCACGTAGAGACTTGATGGAGCTTGGGTTAAGGAAGGAACTACATTTACAACCTACAGCAAATGGTTACTCCATGATACTTGGCTCCTATACGCTATCATTAGTAGAGAGGAGACGTTTCTGTGAGTGGCTTGCATCTGTTAAGTTTCCAGATGGTTTTGCCTCGAACATCTCTAGATGTGTTTCAGTTGCTGATGGAAAGATATCGGGAATGAAAAGTCATGACTGTCACGTGTTCATGCAAAGATTACTTCCAGTTGCAATTAGTGGGTTTTTACGATCCGATATACGACTTGCATTGACTGAGTTTAGTTCCTTTTTCAAGGCTTTGTGCGCACGGACGTTGACATTAGAAATATTGAAGCGACTACAATCCGACATTGCAATTATCCTCTGCAAGCTTGAGATGATTTTTCCACCTGCTTTCTTTGATATCATGGTACACCTCGCCATTCATTTACCATACGAGGCTTATCTTGCAGGGCCAGTTCAATATAGGTGGATGTATCCTTTTGAGAGATATTTGGGAAAATTCAAGCGTTATGTCAGAAATAAGGCTCGTCCGAAAGGTTCAATTGCTCAAGCATATATCCATGTTGAATGCTTGACTTTTTGCTCATTGTACATCCATGATGTTGAGACCATATATAATCGAGATGAACGAAATAGAGATATAGATAAGGGTGCAAAATCTGACAATTTGCCTATTTTCTCACAAAAGGTACGTCCTTTGGGCTCGCCTACCTCCAATCAATTGGATCATTCTCTTTTTGCAAAGGCAAGGTGGTATGTGCTTAATAATTGTCCAGAGATTGGAATATACCTAACGTAAGTATTTGGTTGTTTCTGTTATTTCTACCTTATCATTATATTTGAACTTATAATTCATGACCCAATTATATGCAGTGAGCACTATACGCAGTTGAAAGAAATTTCCCCCGATAATGTAGAGCGTAGACATGAAATTGACTTTCCAAGTTGGTTCCGTACACATGTAGGTTACCTCTAAAATCAACCCTTGTTTACTTTGCGACAATGCTTTCTAGAGTATGTCTAACGTGTAGCACACCATTATCTACAGATTCAAGAACTACGAGAATCAAATCCTGAGGAGGTCTCTGAATCCATATATGCACTCGCCTGTGGACCAGACCCATGGGTTGCTTCATTTTCTGCTTGCATAATGAATGGTATTAGATTCCACACAGTTTCGCGTGGACAATATCGCAAAACCCAGAATAGTGGGGTGGTTGTTACAGGGGAACACCTATCTAAGCCTGTTGATTTCTACGGTGTACTGATCGACATATTGCAATTACGTTACATGGGTTGGCGTCATGTTTATTTGTTTAGATGTGATTGGTTTGATATCAATGACAAGAAGAGAGGAATACGTGTTGGGGACCATCTAATTAGTGTCAACACTGCTCGCAAATGGTATAAGGATGAGCCATTCGCCCTTGCATGTCAAGCCTCCCAGGTGTTTTACCTTAAAGACACTTGCCTGGGTGGTAATTGGTCCGTTGTGCAAAAGGTGAACAATAGAAACATGTATGATGTTCCAATTAACGATATGGTCAATGATGATAACGATCATGATGAAAATCCCAATTTTGCTGCTTTCCAAGAGAACGACCCCTCTTACGTACAAGTTGTACCTGAAAATACCCAACATGGCACAGCTCATCCCTTGCATAGATCTGACGTAGAACCAAGCCATGTTGTTGAAGTTACAGCATTGCGAGAGGCAATATCCTCTCCCAACAATGATGAGTTCATTGATGACGAAGAGGACAAAAATGATGGTAACCAGACCGACAACAGTGAAGACCCCCTGTCGGACAGTGGGAGTTTGTCTAATGATGGTGTGCAATGATGCTAAAATTGTACTTATTATGTTACACAAGTTTTACATTCATTTAACATGCTACTGTTTCATCCTACATTAGTACTATCTCTGCGTATTAGTTAACCAAATTATTCGAACATCTCATTTTTTGGAAATGGACAGCATCTAATGCTCTCTAAATGTATATAATATATCACTTGCAGAATCTGAAAATTAATGGACGACTTGACTGAGGCTAGCTGTGATTCTGGAAATAGATATTGACGACAACTGGTATATCTCTTGGCTAATCCATGATGTACAATTTTTAATCTTCTTTGATTAATGCGAATAAGATATGATTCAAAATGAAGTTGGGATTCTGATATGACACACAACGGTTCTTTGTGCATGCAGGCATTTATGGGCATTTCTTGGTGCATGCAGGAAAATAACAAATTTTCTTTTGGCTTTGGTTTCACTTGGCTCCTCTTGTCAAGTTGTATTTGATAATGTTTTTGTTCGTTGTAGCAATTTTCCTGTTAGTGAATATTTTTTTGATGTATATTTTTTGTGGAAATGATGGATTGTAAGCTACAAGTTTAACTAAATATACGTAAGTAAACATGTATATATGAAAATTAACATGATTGACCCATTTTGCTTCCAGTTTTGATTTTGTTATCTCTAAGCTATTTTAATTTAGCATCATTCAATCTTTAATAGCTATGGATCATTATGAATTAAGATATTTATTTAAGTTGGGAATGTGTTTACTGAAAATTCCAATGTGAATGCATTCACAATATGAGCGTGCATGTTTTATAGATGCTGAAATTGTAAGACATATAACAATACAGGGGATACAGGGGTAACTTGATGGAGTACTGTATGTCTTGTATTGTAGTATGATGAATACTAAGGGAATCTTTATTCATCATGGACAGGAATGTGATCAATGCATTCACCGTGCATTGTTATGTCTTACAATTTTTTCAATCATATACGATGAATAATAAGGCCATATTTATATGTGAGCTTTTATATATATATATATATAAAGGGGAAGATTCTTATATAGATATATCTATATACTTATATGTAAGAATGCGTTTGGAATGTTGGCGTAGAATATAATTGTTATTATTAGTCTTGACTAGCCATATTTAAGTATGGCTGATGAATACTAATGCCAGGTTTTAATGCTTGTATATTACATATATATATATAAATATTATATAAATATATTATAAGAATATTATTGTAATGGCAGGAAGGATGTATAAATATATATATATTTATATAATACCAGGAATAGTAATGGTATTGCCCAGAATATACCAAAACATGGAGGAATCCATCAAATTGGAGGACTTATTAGAGTATGCTTTATATACCCACAGCAACATCATGCACCGTGGTTTTCAGCTTCAAAGTCACAATTGTATTTCTAGCTGCATTTTATGGATTTCAGATTATTAATAATTTACTAATGAAAATGATTGAGAAAAAATTGTCAGAGTAATAAAATTTGCTAATTCCATTAATAAACTTTGCCATATATATGGCAAAGTTGCAAGAACTGAAAGTGTTCTACATCCCAAGCATTTCTTTCCTAATACAAGTGGTGCTATGTGGGTAAAAACACGTGGTAGAGGATCACAAGTGTTACGTAACAGATGGGGAAGTGTTCTACAGCAAGCTGGCTACCTCTAACATAAGATTAAAAATAATATAACATTTTATTCATCATGCCTAGCTACTATCTTTAGCCGTCATCTCATGGTCAGAAAAGATAGTGCAATCGCAATGATGTACAGTATATCAGGACATGGCAGCCCATGCTTTGAGACAGTGTACGCCATAATAGTTGCGCGGGAGAGGGAACCAAGTGCAGAAGCGGGAGAACTGGTTTTCAATACCAATGCTAGTTGTATATCCACGAGTAACCCCTTATAGTTTAGTACTGGTGCTCACACAATTACTGAAGGGAGGCACACCGAGTCTTGCATCTCCATTTCTGCTGGCTAGACATTTCTCCTTCACCATCTGCAGCAACCATTTTCAGCTGTTAGTTCTAATTTGGTAAGCCCTTACAAATATACATTCATCATTTTCCACAACTTCATCATTCTCCACAATGTCAGCAAAATTATTTGAAAACCATTAATGGTAACACAACCTCAGAATTGGACTTAAACTTCAGAGAAGAGAATGCTGGAACATTAATTTTGCACAAGTTCATCGTTTTCTCCAAGCTTCAGTAAACATTCTGCTTCACCATTAATCATGGCTAGCTACTGCCTTCAACTATTAAAATAAATAAGCTGTTATTTGTAGGTTCTTCTCTTATCAAAATATGGAAAGTAGTAGTTTCATGGTGTACCTTTAACTTGCTGTCTTAAGGAAACTGTAACTTTGATAGTTAACACATGCAGAATAAATGAATGCATCAAAAAGAGGGAGAGGTCGAGGACGAGTGTTGCCTGCTACACTTCGACACCCTCAGGCAGCACCAGCTAGTTGGACTTTGAGAGATGAAGCTGAGGTTCACTCTGATGACTCCACTCAACCTCCAGATGACCCCTTTTCAGTTGAGTTGCCTCGACTTATCTCAGCAGAGGTGAATACAACAGCTGAGGGTAAGTATAATGTTTAATAGTTGTTAACCAGGTGTTTCATTAACCACCCTGTTGTCAGGTTTTATACATTATACGATTTACAACAATATAATGTATGGCTGTTTGTGCTATTGTGATATTGTAGAAATTGGTGGTAGTAAACGTGTTAGGGGAGTAGCGAAGGGGACCGAGTTTGAGAGGTTGCGGAAGTACGGGAAGATACCACTTGAGATTAAAGATGGGAAGATCGGCCCATCATGCAACAATAGGACAGTATACACAACAAGAGTTTCATGGGTTGTGAAACACTATGCAGAAATGAGGCATGTTAGCTGGAGTGTCGTTGACGGAAAGGAGAAGGAGGAACTTATTCAGCGTGTTAGAGTATGGGTTTGGTGCTCTCTTTCTTATAAAATTGCATTTTTGAGTACGAGAGACTTGTTCACATTGGCTGTTTGTTTATGGTAAATCAGCATGCTATGTAGAGTTCGAGGACACATTATATGACTATATAGGTATCCTTGTACTAAATGAGCATGCTGTGTAAATGAGGAAAGTTAATAAGTCAGTATTAGTTAAATGAGCATGCTATGTTCGTAGCTAAGATTGAGTTTACAATATTTGGTAAGGTGGAGTCAGCATACAATCTGCATGGTATTAACACAGCTTTTATCTCTTAAAAATATGTAAAGTGGTTGTACTGATCAGTGTTATACTTATGATATTTTGGAAATTATGCTCTTTTAAACACAAACTACGCGAATAGGCTGACATTGATATATGAATTTATGTCAATGGTATAGGTAACTATATAACAATATGCCCTACTAATTTAGTAAGATAGCAATATGGTGTATGGGTGTTTAACAAAATGACATTGATAGGCTGACTTTGACTTGGATTGGACCAAGAAAAATCATCGTCGGACAGTCACAAGTCAGCTATCTCGTGCTTATAATGCATTCCATTACAAGCTACACCGTAAATATTTGGCATACGCAACACATGAGGAGGCAGTAGCTTTTGGAGGCACGTTGGTAGAGCGGCCAGTTTGGGAGTGGCTATGCCATCGGTGGGCAAGTGATGAATTTAAGGTAAACATGTCACTACTGAGGACTGTGTAAACTGATTTATAAGGTAAAACATATATTCATTTTAAAGGACGAAACAATTGTCTTAGGAAGGTAGTGATGAGTATTAAAATGAGCTTTAACACCTAAATTGTAATATCCAACTATATTAAAAAAATAGTACATGAGTTGTAAAAGCTGGTTTAGACAGTGTCTATTTTCGAGCACTAGGGATTGTTGTCTAACCTTTCTCTTTCCCCTACATTCTGATGGATACATTAAACTAAGCAATCATAGTGCTTTCTTTATTTGCCACAGAAACTGACCATGGCAATTAATGTATATATTTAGAATTGAATATGATGACTATTTTATGGCAGAAAATGTCTGAACAAAATAAAGAAAATAGGCGTAAACAAAAGGTCAATCACACAAGCGGAAGGACGTCGTTTGTTGTATTAATGGAAAGAAAGG
>QEOT01000228.1:0-39611 GCA_003123785.1 Pterocarya stenoptera
GACCGGTGGGATTAGTAGTAGTAAAGGAAGGGGGTAGGGGTTATTTTGTTACGTAATTACTGATTTACCCCCAGAGAAGGTTACACAATTGCTTGGAAAGTCACTGCAGGTAAATTCTGTGTAACAGTAGTACGTAGGGACCTACAGCTACTTCCTAAGTCCAACTAGTTAGGAATGGAGACTTTTGAGTTCTGTTCTGTGTGCGGTTCCTCAAATGCATTGCCACGTGGTGAGCTATATATTAATGTCTGGTCCCACCATATAGATCTGTTTCTGCCTTTGTCTTTAAGGCTAGTGTTTCGAAGGATAGATCTGATTTTTTTTTTAGCAAGTTAAACTACATTCATTTTCAAATAAATCCAGATACATAAAAGTTTGATACAAATAGACAATTAAATAGAAATTAAACAGGTGGGTCTTTTTTGTTATGAAACTTCAAAAGAGAAAGTGATAATTGGATAAGAATGATGTTTCCAAAGGCTTGCGTCATCATTGTCCATTGAGTTAAGTTGTGTCCGCATCAATTCTCAGACTAATGAATCCTCCTAACTTTCTACGATAAGAAAGAAAGGAGGTGATATTTGATGTCACTGATAATAGGGCTCTATCCAATCTTGAACTTCTGGTGGCTTGAAAATTGTATTTATGGTGATGCTTGAATCCCCTTCAAGGATAATATTTTGCATCTCTTTTTTTTTCTTTAGTGATAGCCATCAAAGCCGCTTTAACTTCACCCTGATTAGGACTTGTGCTACATATGAGATCAGTGATTGCAAAAATGATTTCACCAGAGTCACTCCAGCATATGGAAGATATAATACTCCCTTGTTCACTAACTGCGACATCAAAACGGATGAGGAAAGAACCTAGAGGCTGAAAAACCTTCCTAGTTTCCTTTTGAGAGTTGACACTGACCCAAGCTTTTGTGTGTTGCCGGAAGGTGAACAAGATAGACTGGGCAAACTGAATAGGGGATGGATAGATAGAAATCTGATTGTATACTTTTTTATTTTTGAGAAACCACAGATTGTCTAGAGCAATGACAGCAAAAGTTAGAAATGATAATGTTCTTCCTCTGGGATTTTTAGAGCAAGAGAGGGGTTGAGGATATTTTTAATCCAAGAAAAAGGCTGCCTAGCAAAGGTGGCAAAGTCTAAAGGCCAATTGGATTTTCTCCATAGAATTCTCGAGTAGGGGCAGTTAAGGAATAAATGAGATATATCTTCAGGTTTCGATTGGCAAAGGGAACAAAGAATATGGTCATCTTCAGATTCGCTAAAAGGATGTTCTGGCTAGATTTCCAGAGAAAAAGTTTAAGCCTGTCTTGAAGTTTCAATTTCCAAAGGTTCTTCCAGTTAAAAGGCTGAATGTCATAAAGAAAAAGATTACTTTTAGCAACTAGCGCTGCATAGGCTGATTTAACCAAGAAATTTCCCAAGGAGTGATGGATCCATTTGATCTTGTTTTGCTCCTGATGGAAATTATGATTGGCTAAAGGAATTTTTGGAATTGCTCTAACAGTGTTTTTAGAGAAGAAGGTATTTAGAAGAAGGACATTTCACCTCTTAGGTTCTTCAAGAGTGAGCTCAGAAATAGTTATGTTATAGTCAGGGACAACATGGTTGGTAGGATTAAGAAGGGGTATAGAGCTAGGTGCAGAGAGGACCCAAGGATCAAGCCAAACCCTCGTGGAATTACCATTATTGATTTGAAAGCAGATGTTGGATCTGAGGAAATCTCTTTGATTAAGAATACTCTTCCAAAATCGAGAATCAGTGGCTTTAGAGGGGACATCAATGAAGGAATAGGATCTTAAATATTTCCGTGATATGACATCCTTCCAAAGACTAGAGGAACCATTAATGATGAACCAGGCATATTTGGTAACCAGAGCTGAATTGAGGTGAGACATGTCCTTTAGGCCGAGACCACCCATAGATTTGGGGAGAAAAATAGACTTCCAAGACATAGGAGTTAATTTTTTCCTGACATTCTCTTTATAACCCCACCAAAACCTTTTAAAGAGGGAGTTTAAATTTTTGTGCATGGTTTTGGGTATGAGAGAGGAGGACATGACATAGGTGGGAATGGAGTTAGCTATAGCTCTGATGAGACAAGTTTTGGCAGCTTGAGAAAGAATTTTTACTTTCCAACCTTGAAGTTTATTGCGGATCTTGTCTATTAAGTCATAAAGAAAGGCCTTTCTGTCTACACCATTGGAGAGAGGGAGACCCAGGTAAATAGATTTTGGAGGGGAAACTCTGAAGTTGAAGGTATTCCTGACATCATTTATGACCTCCTGGGAGGTATTTCTGCTAAAGTGAATAGAAGATTTCTGGATGTTGATGCTTTGGCTAGACCAATTGCTAAAGGTATCAAGACAGTCAGAAAATTTTTGAGCATTGGCCGGGGTGGCAGATCCAAAAAAAAAAAAAGATCANACATTTCTCCACGAGATCACGTTGAATAGTAAAACTTTGCGTGGAAAAACTAGTTTTCCATTTTATGGTCTAATGAACTAATTATAAAAAAATTGATTATAATTTTTTTTTCTGACATGGGCACGTAGTCATACTGATGACATAGGTGCGTACGTCTTGATCCTACCAAGCAACATAATTGATCCATTGACGAGGGGGTAAAAAAAACGTGGGGAATATTTTTGCAGATAAATTAGCAAAATGAAAGGTTAGGTAATATTAATGCAGGAAAAGGTTAGGTTGCTCTCTCAGCTTGCCATATTGTATTTATTTTTTTTAACGTTTAAAAAAAACTATCACTTGTAAATTTGTATGTTTTTTTAACATTAAGAAAAAAATAAAGTAAACTAATGGGGTATCGTTCAGCGATAACAAATTATGAGCGACACCGTAGCACGACCGAATATAGAATTAAAGACACCCATATATAAATAACATGAGGATAAGCCCTTTACAAGGGAGTTAACACCCTTAATGATTTGTTAAAAACATTATTTGATTATTATAAGAAATATTTTTGCAGTTTTATTTTTTTTAATTTGTTATGCTAATATTTAAAAGACATTTTAAAGGAATAATATATTTTTCCTTATTTTAAATACATGAGGATATATAAGGTCTAGTTTAGTTTTGCAAACTTTTGAAATCATCTTATCTCATTTCATCTCAACATCTGAACACCATTCAAATATAAGTATTTTTCAATTTCAAAATTTTTAAATTTTCAACTTTTTCGTCTAACGATTATCTAATCATTATAAATTTTTTCAAACTTCTAAACAAAATATAAAAAATAATTTAACATTTTTAAATTTCAAAATAAAAATTATATTCTAACCCTCTTTTAATTTTATAATTTTTTTATTAAGTTTTTTCTTTCTTCTTTCTCAAAATTTCATAAAAATCTTAACTCAAACTATTTTAATACTATTAACAGATTTCTCATTTTATTTCATCTGTGTAACCAAACGAGGCCTAAAGCTTCCGGATACATTTGGATGTTAAGAGTATCTCAGATCATCTGTGAATAATATTGAAATAATTTATAAATAATAGTGAAATAATAATAAATAATTTATGAATAATAATAAACTGTTCGTAAATAAACAGTTTTGCCACTCATCATTTTCACACACTACACATCACATTTATTTTTATTTTATTTTTATTTTTTAAAATTTAAAATTTTTTGTTTTATTCTTCTTAAATTAATTGATCAGTTTTTCTACTCATCATCCATATATCACATATTTGATAAGAGAAAAAAATTAAAAATTAAAAAAACATATGGTGCGACAAGATGATGAGTAGAATTTTCTTTGATAAATATATATAATTCTTTTAGTGATAATATCTCTGGGCGAGAGATCGACCCAAATCTCAAGTCTTCCACATCGTTATAAGCATGTAATTAAATTATGAATTCAGTTGCATACAGTCATTTTTGCGATCTCGTATATTTCTTGCGTACTCTACTGATGTGATTGATCAAAATATTTATTTTATATTAAAAAAAGTGATAAAACCAATTATATTAATGGAGTATGCAAAAATAACTACACATAAATTTTTTAATTTAATGTGTATTTTTTATATATAAAAAAAAACTTTAATCAAAAGATTAATTTTTTTGATATGGATTTTATTTTTAAAGAATACGCTTACACATCAGTATCTAATATTATTCCCATTCAGAAAAAAAAAAATCTAATATTATTCTTGAAAAATAAAAGAATAAATAATTGAAATCCTTTTCTTTACAACTTTTTGTACCTTTTTTGTCACGTGTTTTAGCTTATACCTCATTTTGCAGCCTTCAATTATTGTTATCGAAGGGCCCAATTTAAGGGACTGTACCAAATTGTTTTTTGTTTTTTAATTTTCTTTTTGAGATATATTTGGGATTCTTTTATATTATTTTATTATGCTTTCAAACTAATCGACTTGTCAAACTTGTTTGAGAAATTCGGTTGAGATTTCAGGTTCCCAGTAATTGTCTCAAGGATAGAGATCTGCTACGCGCGCGTGTATATATATAAGAAATATTTTAACTACGAGAGATCATTATCAAACTCGATTTACAAAACATTATTATTTATAATTCAACTCACTCCAACTCAACTCATTTTAATATTCAAACGCAACTTAAAAATAAAAAAAATAAAAATAAAAAAAAAAGACAAATTACATCACAAACCTTAACCACTACTCTCCACCAAACTTTATAAAGTTCAACTTTGCAAGCAATTTTTTCTTGTTAATTGATTGAGTCAATTGTCTATGACTATGAGTACTCTAGGTCAAGTCCCATCATGGAAACTCCTTCAATTGAGTAGAACTTGGCTTGATTGGCTTAGTTGATAATTTAAAAAGTCTATTTGAATTTAAAAAGTGTTTCATTTCATCTCATCATTATAATTTTTTAAAATTATTTTTCATATAAAATATAATAAACAATTCAACTTTTTTAAATCTTAAAACAATAATAATATTAAAAAATAATATTCTACCAATATTTTTTTTAACTTTTATTTTTCATTTAAAACTATATCATCTCATCTCCGAATCCAAACCAGCCATTATGTCCAATTTTTCAATAATTTTACATTATGCATGTACCCATCTAAGTAAAGAACTTAAATCATCAACATTATATAAACAGTATAAAAACAAATTTCCATATTTCTATTACATGCAATGTTCCTACACGTGAGAATCTGTCTTATCCTTTTCAGACACCATTGTCACCCCCACTAACGTGAATGTCAAGTCCCCCTTATGGTTAACATCCAACAACTCGTTGGACAGTTCAAAAAAAAAAAAAACTCCTTGGAATTGCACCATCAGCCATCAGGAGAGATTCTCAAACACATTTTTGTGACTTCCTTCCCTATTTTCATGATTCTCATGTTCCCAAGCACCTTTTTGTCATGATTTTAAACTTTAATGATCTTTCTCATTTAATCCTGTTTTAGGATCTCTGTAATATTATATATATATTAGCCAAAAGGCACATGCACCCAGCAGTTTATTCCACTTTCTCCGCAAGAGAATGTTCGGATGTACGGTGGGAGTGATGAATTGAGCGAGTTTTTCAAATATGTTGTTATTGGGGTTTGAAAAAATGGTGGGACTTTTGAATGAATGCACATGTTTTACACACTTACATTACAATTTTTTTATATTGTGCAAACAACTGCAAGTTTGTTTAACGTGAGAAACACCGAGAAGAGACGCCACCAAGTCTTGTATATTGCTTCCTTCTTGCTAGCTCCAGGAACCTCAATTATGGGAAAAAAAAAAACAATAATAAATGATAGTGAAAGAGGGTAAAACAAAGAGGAGAACTTTGAAGGGAAGTTTCCCATTAGAACAGCCAAACCACTTAGAAACCCTCGCTTTTAGGGGAACCACAATATGCCAGGAAGGCGATGAGTCAGTCGCCACGAAACTTCCACATTTCTGGAAAAAGTACAAAACTAGATGGCCCGGCCTCAACCTGACAGAAAAGTTTTCTACCACATGAATTGAGTAGAAAGTAAAAAAGCATAGCCAACAACAGGTCATATTCTATAAAGAAATGTTATGCATCAATCACTATTTATTTTTATACCCCACACTTATATCTTATTCATAGGATGCGAGAATGTTTTTCACAGGATGTAAAGATGTTTTTCATAAGATGTGGGGTGGTGAATATATAGTAGCTGATAAGAAAAATTCTTCATTCTATATTTTTATCAAAATTCTATCACTCTTTGCTCATATTGGGGCATTAGCCATCAGCCAACTCTTATTTTGCAAATTATCAATTTTAAAGATAGATGGTTAATGCCGCATCATCGTAATAGGCCGATGGAAGTGAGATGAGAATGCAGGATAAAACAGCCTCCAAATGTAAAAGAAAGCAGCCGAAAGCTGTCATTCATGGTTGTAAAATCAAACATAGGAGACAAACGCCACCAAATCTAGTGAACAAAACAAAAAACAAGGCAGCTGCCAAAAGCTATGATCATTCACGGTTGTAGAATAACATGTCAAACAAACATAGGAGACACCTCCACCAAGTTGGGTGAACAAAACAAATAGGGAAACTAGTCAAAAGCTATCATTCATGCCTGTGGAATTATATACCATACTTTTAGGAGACTAACACCACCAAATTTAAACGTGGAAACATGGTCCCATGCATATAATATGCTATGGGACACTTACCAGAGAGTTAGTTCCCCATGGTGTCTGACATGTTTACATTGTCGGTAATGCAAAGTGACACAGTGATCACTGAGAACCGCATGTTCACAAAAGAACAAAAAAAAGTGCAAGTTTAAATCAGGATCGAAAACTAAACATAACCACAAAGATTAAGATCATGTCAAAAACATAAGCAACTTCTAGGTTTGGTATCATATAACTTGTTCTTATAGGAGGTTAAATGCTGCAGATGGCCGGAACCCAGGGCCATGAGCAGAGCAAATATTAGGGGAAAATGTTGCAGAACTAGATTATATGTTATTTACAACAGTTGATCAGAGAACGCTAGAATCGTGAGCTAGAAGGAAAAGAGATGAAAGTTCCATCGTTTCTGCTCATTCGGGGACTCGAGGTGAGGTTACTGCCACAGGATAGACTATAACGTCCTCAATCACACTAGAGTATCTTGTTCTTCTCTTCACCGTTATGTAGTACAACTAAGTATATTTTTCTCTTAAACGAGTACGAAAATGAAGAGTAGGAGAAATAGATTAATTGAGCTAATGATCCTCCTTGATATACATACACACACATACATACATAATATCTAGATTCATATACATATTGAGATTAACATTGTCGAGGTCCTAACTATTGGCCCATTCAACACTAGGAAGTATGCAAGTTAGGTGTATATGCAGACATGCATACATACTGAAGCAATAAGTTCTGCAAGATCGAATCATGCCGTCAAACAAGAAAAATGAACCTTGGGAGTCCCACAAACCCAATCACGAATATGACCAAAAGCAGTACTCGAAACAGATAATGCACTCATAGTTTCTGTGCGTTGATGATGGCTGCCCCACGCTGCTGCACAGTGGTGATGAACTCTTTTTAACCTTTGAAAACCAAAAAAATAAAAAAATAAAATTAATGGGCATTTGTTTGCGAAGCAAAGTAAATAGCAGGTAAGGGTGAATGAAGATTTGAAGAATGTCAACTTGACTGTTCTTTTCATTGGGCATCAATGTGAACGGGTTGGAACGCTAAGGATTTTACTTTTATGAAACACACCACTTCCATGACTTTTGAACTGAAAGGATTTTAAGTCTATGAATTCAGTCAAAGTATGATACTTCTTCATCAAGCAATGCATTACAACTTTAAAATTTTCCAATCAGGTCCGATTATCAAGTATGAATAATCAATACCACCTAGATATTACAAACTGGGATCCATCAAGTACAGTACATGGGTACGTAGGCAAGACTCGACACCCCAAATATTATATAAAAGACAGTGTGATAACCCAAAGAGAGCCCAATTCCCCCAGGCGAGAGAGACCGATAATCTGATACTGGAACTGCATACTACCTCCAAATGATTCATACATATCAAACCAGAATCAATAAGTAAACACGTTGGCTGTTTGGAGCCACCAATGATCATAACAAACTACCTCCAAGTGATTCATACATATCAAACCAGAATCAATAAGTAAACATGTTGGCTATTTGGAGCTACCAATGATCATCAGTGACAAGTTCTCTGAAGGTTTCTCTCCACTGCTGGTGGTGACAGTTGCATGGTTACTGTCGAGTCGAAGAGTGATTGCCCCAGATGATTACGTTCTTGATGTCACTAACATGAACATTTAGCCTCTCAGATATTTGGCCTAATTCTCTGTTATGATCGAGTCATTTAAATCATGAGATGTTTTTTCTTGAGGATAGGAGCAAATTCTTCCAAGATGAGTGCCTTGGTGTTTGCTGGCTCGGCAACAACTAGCACCTGAATGACAAAATCAATTAGAATGCATCAATTAGCAAACTCGTATTAACAATCTGACTGGAAAACAACCCTTTAAAACTTCACTCTACCGCTCTTAGTCAGACGAATATGATCTGGCTTTCAATGAATATATCGTAGTTGATCTGGCTTTCAACTTTATATAAAGACACACAAGGCTTCAGAGGATCAATAGAAACAAAATTAATTATCTTCAATTTTAGACAATTTTCTCTAAATGGTGAAATAAAACCAGTGGGTATGCCAACGATTATGTATAAAAAGTCATAGTGAGAAACTGAATGGAATATTGAAACATGAGAATGTTTGTAAAACCACCACACTTTAGGTGGAGTCTGAACATCATTTATATAGTAATGGATACAATTGATAAGGAAATGTGTAGCTGTACAATTGATAAGGAAAGAATCAAATAATCATAAAAGATTACAAGCCTACAATGAAGAGTCAACTACAACAATTTAGGGAGGATGGCTAAGAATCAGGGGAAGATTCTGAAGAATCCTCAACACCCCCCCTCAAGCTAAGCATGGGATTAGAGCACACACGTAGCTTGGATTGAAAGAATGTGAAGAGGGGCCGTGAGACACTCTTGGTAAAGACATCAACAACCTGAAGTGTTCTAGGAATATGTTGAGTGCGAATTCGACCAACGACCACAAGTTCTCAAAGAAAGTGATAGTCCAAATCAATGTTGGAGCGCCTGTGAGAGACTGGGTTTGAGCTTAAGAAGATGGCACTCTTGTTGTCATAAAGAAGAAGTGGACGATCTTTAGCGGAGACACGCAGGTCACGAAAAAGGTGGTCTAACCATAGGACTTCAGTAGCAGTGGAAGCCAGAGCACGGTATTCAAATTCACATCTGGAGCGAGATACCATTGGTTGCTTTTTGGCGCTCCAAGAGACAAGAATGTCACCAAGATAGATAGAGTAGCTTGAAGTGGAGTGTCAAGTGTCGGGGCATCCAGCCCAATCAGCATTAGAGTAGGCAGTAATGCTAGCATAAGAAGAGGCAGTGAATGATAAACCAAAGTGAAGAGTGCCCTTGACGTAATGTAGGATGCGCTTCACAACCTGAAAATGTTCATCAATGGGAGCATGCAAATATTGACTAACGGAATTTACCGAGTGGGCAAGGTTAGGGCTAGTGATAGTCAGATATTGTAGTGCACCAACAAGATAGCGGTAAAGAGTGACATTCGCAAACTGTGACCATTAGAGGAGAGGCGCTGAGCAACAACCATAGGAGTTGTTACAGGTTTGCAGTCAAGAAGCTGACCGCACACAAGAATATCGCGTGCATACTTGGTCTGGCTGAGGAAAAGACCGGCCTAGGTGTGAGTGACTTAGAGACCAAGGAAATAGCTGAGGGAACCCAAATCCTTGGTGGCAAATTCTGAGTGAAGCTGCCAAATGAAACTGCTGAGAAATGACACACCATTGCCAGTGAGAATAATGTCATCAACATATAGTAAGAGATAAATGATGTGCTTCTGATGATGGAAAATGAACAAAGAGGTATCTACACGACTGCAAGTGAACCCGAGCTTTAGAAGAAATGAGTTGAAATGCTGGAACCAAGCACGCGAAGCCTACTTGAGACCATAAAGAGCTTTCTTGAGTTTGCATACATGATGAGGGAAACAGGGATCAACATAGCCAGGAGGCTGCTCCATATAAACATGTTCCTGTGAAATGCCATTAAGAAAAGCATTTTTAACATCGAGTTTGCGAAGGGGCCAACCATAAGTGACGGCCAGAGAGAGCACAACATGAACAATTGAGGCTTTGACCACTGGATTGAAAGTATCTGTGTAATCAAGGCCAGGAAGCTGAGTGTATCCCTTGACAACAAGGCGGGCCTTGAGGTGGCAATAGGTCCGTCAGATAGGCACTTTGTGCAAAAGACCCATTTAGAACCCACAATGTTCGTTTTGGGAGTCCGAGGAATAAAATCCCAAGTGAAGTTGTCACGGAGAACGTTGATCTCTTCATCCATAGCAGCGAGCCATGCAGGGTTTTTAGCTGTAGATTTGAAACCGCGGGGCTCAGATGTAGTAAGAAGCGCATGTAAAAGACCCGAGACATGGTGAGTGAGGTAAGTGGGGTACCGAGGCCAGAAAATGCCCGCCTTAGCTCGAGTGACCATCGGGTGAGAGGATGAAGGTATGGGCTGAGCACGAGCAGCTAGAGCATCAGACTGCGGTGGAACCAGTGTTGGGGAGTCATGAGTTGTGGAGGCAGGCATGCGTTGTGTGGAAGGCATCGTGTCAGCAAGAAACTCAGTAGATACCTGCACAGGCTCAGAGAAAGAGTCAAGACAGAGAAGACATGCATGAGACACAGACTAAGAATGCAAATCATATAGAGTTGTGGGAGCCAATGGGGTAAGGGGCAAAGATAGGTCATGGGTTTGCACGGGTTCCATAAAACAGGAAAGATCTAAGGATGTGAGAGGCTGGGTGATAGAGATGGGTAGTAAGGGGAAATTTTGTTCATCAAATTTGGCATGATGGGTGATGTAGATTTTGGATGTGAAGGGGTCCAGACAGTGGAAGCCTTTATAGGAAGGACTATAGCCTAAAAATAGGCAAGGAATGCTGCGAAGAGAAAATTTGTTAGTGGCATAGTCACATAAATATGGATAAACTCTGCAACCAAAAGGATGAAAGTTGGTATAGAGTGGAGGTTTACCGTGTAAAATTTCATAGGGAGAAATACCTCCAAGAAGTGGGGCGGGCAACCGGTTATTGATATAAGTCGCGGTACTAAAAGCATCGAACCAATAGAAAGTGGGTAAGCGTGAATGAAATAAGAGCGCAAGGCCCATTTTAGTCACGTGGTGATGCTTGCGTTTAGCGCGTCCATTTTGGGAAGGAGTATAGGGACAGGACATTTGGTGATGAATGCTTGAGGAGTGGAGTCAAGATTGTAAGCGATTGCTACAAAACTCAGCCCCATTATCACTTTGGAAAATTTTGATTTTGCAAGAATATTGATTTTCCACAAATGACTGAAATTGGAGAAAAACATCAATAAAATCAGATCTAAATTTCATTGGATAAAGTCATGTAAAACATGAGTGATTTTTTGGTGGAGAATGGAAGCTTATGATTTTTTGCAAATTGACACGTAGCATAAATAACACACTTAGGCAAGATAGAAATAAGATATAACTGTCCTTTTTTATTCAATAATGAAATGATAGAATGTTTAACATGACCAAGACGCACATGCCCTAGGTCATACGACGTCGTAAGAGCAAATTTATTAAGGAAGGAAACAAACGCATCATTGCCACGCTCTAGTACATAGAGACCGCCATCATGTCTTCCAGTTGCCACCACGTTTCTTGTGATATTGTTTTGAATAACAAAGGAAGAGTCAGTAAATGTGACTTGAAGAGGAAAATTAGAAGTCAATTTACTAATAAAGAGAAGATTTTTAGTGAGGTGGGGAACTAATAAAACATCAAGCAATTTTAAATTGGGAGAAGGTTTAGAAGTACCCGTGTGGGTGATGGGTAAGGAGGCCCCATTGCCCACAACAATTTTATCCTTAACAACATATTGCTCGGAGGTGTCGAGTGCAGTCAAGTTCAGTGTCATGTGAGCGGAGGCACCCGTGTCAAGATACCATTTAGAAGTGGAGAGACCATCGGAGAGAGAACAACTATTTTGAAAGGCTTCAGCAAGCTATGTCGATGGTTCCGCATGATTATATCGGTTCCGACATTGATAGATTGTATGTCCCTCTATTTTACATATTTGGCAACGAGGATTGTATGGGCGATGGGATTGGTTGTTGCTAGAGGAGTGGCCACCATAATTACCAGATGAAGAACCTCCCGTGCTACCATTTGAGCCACATTTGAAGCGGAGATTTCCTATGGAGCGAGGTTGTCCGCCATGACCATTGGAGTAGTTTGCCGTGAAAGCTGCAGGAGAAATAATATTAGTTTTAAGAGATATTTGAAATATATCATAACGTTTGGCCATAGGGACCAAATCATGGAAGAAGGGCAGCAGCGTGAGGGCCATTTACGTGGAGGAGAAACCAGCGAACTCGGTGTCGAGAGCACGAAGAAACCAATGAGACTTGTCGATTTCATCAACTGGGTGTCCAATGCCATTAACTAGTCACAGAGACCTTTGAAAGCATGAGCAAACTCAGCAACTGATTGATTTCCTTTCTTCATGAGCTGAAGTTCATCTTTCAGATGTACTTCACGAGTTTTGGATCCACGGTTGAATGCATGTTCGAGTGCAACCCAGACATCCCGAGAGGTTGCGTGACCAATAGCGGCTGCCATGGCTTCTTCAGATAGGGACGATAGCAATAGGATAAGAATCCTTTGGTCTTTGAGTTTCCATTCAAGAAAGTTGGGGTTGGGCATGGAGGTGCCATCGGTGGTGTTAGGCAGAGTTTCAGATGGTTTGGTGAGGGTACCATCAAAGAAACCGAGACATTCCTGGCATTGAAGCAGGGGCATAAGCTGCCTTTTCCAGAATAAATAGTTGGTTGCCGAGAGGTTAATAGTGACCATCTGAACCATGGTATTGAAAGAGAGAGGTTCGACCATGAGGAAGAAGTATAAAGGATGTCGGAAGTTAATCCCATAAGGCTCTTGATATCATGAGAATGTTTGTAAAACCACCACACTTTAGGTGGAGTCCGAAAATCATTTATATAGTAACGGATACAATTGATAAGGAAATGTGTAGTTGTACAATTGATAAGGAAAAAATGAAATAATCACAAAAGATTACAAGCCTACAATTAAGGGTCAACTACAACAATTTAGGGAGGATGGCTAAGAATTAGGGGAAGATTCTGAGGAATCCTCAACACCCCCCCTCTCAAGCTAAGCGTAGCATTAGAGCAGACACGTAGCTTGGATTCAAAGAACGTGAAGAGGGGTCGTGAGACACTCTTGGTAAAGACATCAGCAACCTGAAGTGTTGTAGGAATATGTTAAGTGCGAATCCGACCAGCGACCACAAGTTCTCGAAGAAAGTGACAGTCCAGATCAAGTTACATCTGACCTTGTAACTTCAGGAAAATGGGTGCTCTCTTATCTTTTGATTAGGAAAGTGTCGCATACCAAGGGGTAGCGGCTGTTATTAAAAACACAGGACTTTGCTAAATGATTCTATCGTTGGGGTTCTTAGGAGCTTCCTGTTCATCCACCACGTTGATTTTTCCTTGTTCTACGAAATCTTGGGTTTTTTTGCTTCAAAGTCTAGCTTGAATCCATCATTTCCTAATCCATAGGAGGTCTGGACCCATTTTTTTCTAATCCTTCGATAAAGTTGTGGTGGCAACCTCACCAGTTGAACCACATCCCTTAAATGATATAAGAAATCTCATGGGAGGAAATAATTCCATCCAAATTGAGTTGGCTGTATACACTCAAGTTACGAGGAACGCCTTTCAGTAGAGGAAATGCAACATCAATCAATTCCATTTTCACCCTATTCAACAAGGCTTCAGCTACATGTTCAATACCAAGCAAGTGCAGAAACACTAGCTGATTAGGGACTAACATGTTGAGAACTTGATAAAAGCATAAAAGAAACTTTAGAACAGAGAATGAAATGAAATTTGTACTGAAATTGTATTGAATGAATTGGTTACGAGACAAGTAGCTTTACATTATATTTATATTGAAGTAATAAAAATAACATAAACGACAAAAAATGACTAATGCTAATTCTCTAGTTTGACATTTTCCTCTTTAGGCTTTAATTCCATATTTTCAATCTGTGATGCTATACTCCAACACCCCTACTCAAAATGAACATGAATATTAAGAATGTGCATCTTGCGAAGAGTGTGATGAAAAAGTAAAGAACCAAGTGGCTTGGTAAGTATGTCTGCCTACTATAATCGAGAAGGGATGCAAAACAATTTGATAAGATTCTACTACAGTTTCTCTCGAACAAGATGGTAATCAATCTGGATATGTTTGGTTCTACTACTACAGCTTCTTTCATGTTGAGAAAGCCTTAAGTTGAAGTTTAGAAGATGTTGAAAAGAACAAACCCTATCCTGGTGTGGCCTTCAAATTCCTTAACACTCTGACTGCTACTTGGCAGTGACTAACAACAGATTTGGCAAGGAATTGACTTAAGACTTGAACAGAATAAGTAAGGTCTAGTCTTGTGAGTGTTAAGTACAATAATTTTCCAACAAGTGTTCTATAGGCTGGTGGATCTTCAGAGAGATTAGGATCTTCAGCAGTCAACTTAAGACTCCATTGGAAAAGCAGCAGCCTTTGAACCAATTGTACCCGTGTCTTGAAGAATATCCAGTGCCTACTTTCTTTGGCAAAAGGGAAATGCCTGCTTTGGATCTTGCTACTTTCAAACCAAGAAAGTATTTTAGTGGCCCCAAATCTTTTATAGTAAACTAGTCATGTAAAAAATCCTTTAAGAGCTAAATTTCTTACAAATTATCACTAACTAGTAATACATCATCTATATACACTAGCAGTGCCATGAAAGAAGTTGCAGATTTCTTGATAAATAAGGAACAATCAGAATTACCTTGAGTAAAATCATAGCTGAGAAAGGTAGTAGATAATTTTTCAAACCATTGTCTAGAAGCCTGCTTGAGGCCATAAATGCTATTTAAAAGTCTGTAAACCTTGTTATTTTGATTAGTTAGGCCAGGGGCAACTCCATATAGACATCCTCATGTAATTCACCATGTAAAAATGCATTGTTTACATCTAGTTGGTGAATATGTTGTTTTTAATTGCAGCAACAACAAACAATAGTCGAATAGAAGTTATCTTGGATATAGGTGAAAATGTATCAAAAAAATCTAATCCTTCTTGCTGAGTATAGCCTTTTGCCACTAATTTGGCTTCGTGTCTTTCTATGATTCTATCAGTTTTATATTTAACTTGAAACACCTATTTACAACCAATGGTCTGCTTATTTTTAGGAAGAGTAACAAGCTCCCAAGTTTGATTCAACTCTAAAGCATTAAGTTCATTTTTCTTAACTTTTTGCCATTTTGAAATTTTAGTAGCTTGTTTATAAGTTTTGGGTTTTGGTCAATTTGAGATAGAGATAAGAAAAGCTTTATGTGAAGCTGATAATCTATTAGTAGATAGGAAAGTAGAAATAGGACATAAATTACCTTTTGTAGAACAATCAATAGAAGAAATGGAGAGAGATGCATTTGAAGAAACATTACTACAATAGTAATCCTGCAGAAAAGTTAGTGTTTGTCTAACTTAAGAAGATTTTTTGATATGTGGATTATTGATAGGATTAATTTGAGACAGAGGCATGTCCTGTTTAGTGTTTGGAACATGTTCATCAACAGGTAAAGTTGATGATGTAGTTTGGCTAGGAATAGCAATTGAATTAATAGGAGTAGAAAAATTGCTATATGAAGTTTCTGATGGAGGAAACAGAATAGAATGATTATTAGACTTAGTAGGAACAACTGTGAATGGAAATATATTTTCATGAAATACAACATTCCTAGAAATGAACACTTTGTTGGTGTTAAGGTCCATCATTTTGTAACCTTTAACATCAGGAGGGTAACCAAGAAAAATATACTTTGTAGCTCTTGGATCAAATTTTTGCCGGTGATGTTGAAGTGTAGAAGCAAAACAAAGATAACAAATAACCTTGAGGTGAGAAAAATTGGGTATTTTGTTGAAAAGCATTTCATAAGGTGTTTTATTTTTAAGAAGTGGAGTGAGAATTCTATTTATTATATATATGCTGCAGTTAGTACATAGTCACTCCAAAAAGACAAAGGAATATTGGCTTGAAACATTAAGGCTCTAGCTGTACTAAGTAAATGTTGATGCTTCCTTTCAACTACTACATTTTGCTGTGGAGTTTCTACACAACTCTTTTGATGTAAAATTCTATTTTCATGATAGAAATCAGTAAGAAAAAACTCTAGTCCATTATTAGATCTTATTATTTTTATAGAAGTATTAAATTGTGTATTTATCATTTTGTAAAAGTTTTTGAGTATAGGTGATACTTCTGATTTGGCTTTAAGCATATAAACTCAAGTACAACATGTAAATTCATCAACCATTATTAAGAAAAATTTATAAACCGAATAAGAAACAGTTGCAAATGGACCCCATATGTTACAACGAATCAAATAAAAAATTTTATTAGAGCTGTAGTGAGATATAGAAAAAGGTAGCTTTTTTTGCTCTGCCAAAGGACGTGTCAAAGGCATTTTGACAATCAATAGAAATAGAAATAGAAGGATCTAACTCTTTAAGAGAAAACAATCTAGAAGAAGATACATGGCCTACTCTGCAATGCCAAATATCTAGTGGCTTTTGTGAAACAACTGAAACAATAGGGACTAAGTTAGACTTAGAAGAAGTGCAAGAAGAAGCTTGTGACAAGTGATAGAGTCCTTACTTCTCAAATGCAATCTCAATCATCTTCTTCAATGATTGGTCCTGTAAAAGGCAATAAGAACCAAAGAAAGATAAGCAAAGGTTAGAATCTTTGGCTAGCTTAGAAACATATAGAAGATTACAAGAGAATGAAGGTATACATAGGACATTTGATAAGAAAATTTAGTTAGAAAGACAAATGGTGCCAATGTGTGTAGTTGGTATAGTGTGACCATTAGGTAGATTTATAGAAGCATTGATCTATTTGGCAGGAGAACAATATAAAAGTGGTGAATAGATCATATGATCTGTTGCATCAGTGTCGAGAATCCAAGAATAATTAGATTTTGGAATAAATGAGGCATAATTGCAAGAGACTTTATCAGAAAACTAAGAAAAAGTAACAAGATTACAGGTTGGTGGAACACTCTGAGTATTTGAAGAAGACAGATTTGAATAGGAATTTGCGAGTGCTAAGAGTTTATTAATTTCTTCAACAGTTAAAGAAAACCTTTGTTGCTCATTACTATTTTGATTGCAGACCTTACCAGTTGAAATAGAAGCATGTGCAGCAGAGTAATTCCTTTCTTCTTTTGGTCCAATCCACCTAAGAGGATACCCATGAAGCTGAAAACACTTGTCAATAGTGTGTCCATTGTATCCACAATTTGTACAATGAAGAGAAGACTTCTTAAATTTTTCTTTTGAAAATCTATACTGATTAGCTGCAGGATTCGACTGTTTGACCATTAAGGCATGGGTTTCATGAGGAATTGAGCTAGTGAGTTGCCTTTGACTCTCTTGTTGAAGTAACAGAGAAAATACTTTGGCCATATTGGGTAATGGAACAGCAAGAAGCAATTGACTCCTAACAGATGTGTATGAGTTATTCAAGCCAACAAGAAATTTCAAAACATAATCAAATTGCTGTCTTTGTAGCAAGAAAGTGAAAATATCACAAGTGCAACTGGACATTTTTCCACAAGTACAAGTTGGAAATGGACGATAGCTAACAAATTCATCCTAGAGTGTTTTGAAGGCATTGAAATATTCAGTGATAGAAGAAGAACCTTGATTTATGCAACTTAAAGATTTCTCAAGATGAAAGACTCTTGGTCCATCACTTTTCAAGTATCGAGTCTTCAACTCATTCCAAAGATCAAGAGCTGAAGCAACATGCAACAAAGTATATATTTCTTATTTCTTTAGAAATGGAATTAATTAGCCAAGAAAGCACCAAATTGTTTGCACGCAGCCAAGCTGTGTGAGCAACAAATTGAGCAACAGCAAGAGGGTTGATTGAGCCATCAACAAATGCCACTTTATTCTTAACAATCAAAGCTATGATGATCGAATGGCTCCAAGCTACGTAATTGTCCATTAGAAATCTTTGAGACTAGAAGAACACCAAGGTTGTCACTCGGATGATGGTAGTAGGGATCAGAAGAATCATCTGATGGGTTTGTATTAACAGAATTGATAAAAGCCATTTCAAGAATGAAGCAAGAAAAACATGATATTTTGTAGAACTGTGTAAGGAATCACTACAAAATCTTGAGAAAGATACTGGAATGCTGAAAGAAATAATCGAAAAGAGATAAAGCAAGTTCCAGAAAAGGAAAATTTTGCAAAAAAATTTTCTAATCTGATACCATGTTGAGAACTTGATAAAAGTATAAAAGAAACTTGAGAACAGAGAATGAAATGAAATTTGTACTGGAATTGTATTGAATGAATTGATTACGATACAAGCAGCTTTACATTGTATTTATACTGAAGTAATAGAAAAAATAGAAAATGACTAATGCTAATTCTCTAGTTTGACCTTTTCCTCTTTGGACTTTAATTCCATATTTTCACTCTATGATGCTATACTCTAACATAACATGATCTCCTTTCCATGATTGGAACAATAGCATAGCCTACTTGCCTTGTTGAACATAATCATAATATATGCTAAACCCGAAATGAACTATTTCCATGTCTAGAAAAAATGGGAAATCACCAACCTATATAATCAACAATCAATTATGCTTGCTCCTTGACTTGTATCAACAACATGTATATATCAAGCTTCCCATTCAATCTTCACTCTTTCCAACTATACTTCTCACAGTTATAAGTGCCCACATCTTTGTAAAAGTACAACATATAAGATAATTACGATTATCAAAATAACAACGCACTTACAATTTTAACGGATTACTTTGGATAATCTACAAAAAGGGAATTTAAACTCATCTTTAAAGAAAAAGACACGCGCTAATAGTTGTAAGGAATCAGATCACATCATCACGGAACATGGATCAAATAAAACCATAATTTCAAATGAATCTGAGGAAGAAATAGAAGGAAAAAGAACTCGATATATTCTGTTGTTTTAGATTTTGAAAACATTGCGACAAAAGTTTAAAGAACTAGAGTCACCATACAATCATTTTAATAGATGCATGCACCAGATCCAATAAATTTAACCAATCATAATGAATGACATTTGAACTTCCATCAATGAAACAAAAGCCAATACATAGGTTAGTATCAGCTAAAGATGCCAAGAGGGGGGCAGAGAGAGAGAGAGAGAACTGGAGGATAGAGCACGTTTGAATAAATTTGGAGAGATTGAATCTTGACATTTGGATAACATTCATTTTTAAGGTTCGATTAATCTGAAATAAATGCCAAATGAATATTTCCAAATTCACCTTAAATTATGAAACATAAAACTAAAAATTGTAGGACTCGGCTATTGAAGTTAGGGATATCATAATGTATGCCTTTGAATCCCAACTGAGTCTTGTGATTACAAAATGATTTATTTCTAGCAAAGACACGGGAGAAAATTAAATAAAAGAAAAAAAAAGTAGTGCATTGATCAGCATGCCTGTAGCACCAGTAACTAGTACTCTTTAGGGCTGAACAACAACTGAAGAAACGGGCCGGCATTGATGCAAACCGACTGCCAGAGCAGAGAACTGGCAGAGAACTGGTCAGTCGGCAGTAGAAATTCCTTAAAACTGACATCGGCTGGTTTGGTTCCAGTTTGAACCTAGTTCAAGCCGCCTACTGGCCGATTAAATAAATATATTTTATTATATATATAGTAGTTAAAACGACACTGTTCCACTTAATTTTAAGTGAAATTTCATTTTAGACCTAAAGTATACAAAAAAATACAAGTGAAATGACGCCGTTTGCGTATTTTCGATTTGAGCTTGTTTGCTTCCCCTCCCATCTTCTTCTCTGATTTCTCGATTTCTCTCATTCTCTATCTCCTCTGCAACACTTTCTCTCTCTACTCTCTTAGATGAATCTTGCCGCTAGGGGGATCGAGAACCACTAGAGTCAATAAGATTGGTATTTCTCCTCCCTATCTGCCGATATAGTCAGTTATTCCATGCAAATCCCCCCCATCGGTCGATGTCGATTGTGGTCAAAAATCGCGCCAATAGGGTTGGTTTTCACCCCTAGTTCTCTTACTGGACCCTTTGCTGTCTTTATGAAGCTCCACATATATCTAATAAGGTTCCAAAAGAAAGCAATACAAAACAAAACAAGAAGACTCGTATAAACCAATTCAATATACTCCATCTTCCAAATAATAAGGGGATCCATTAACATGTATCCTATTAGATTTCTCTAAAAAAAAAAAAACCTACCTTGGAACATATATGGATTTTACATTTACATCTTATACGCAATCGATGAAACAGAGAATCTTAACGGCATCTGAACAAGAAGGCATTTAGGTAATGAACACACTCTGTAAGAAATGCAGAAGCGTAAGAGATCTCCCCGATCCAAAGAAAAGAACCCATGCTTCCGTTTGTTTTCAAAGAAAATAAAAGGAACTTAAAAGAAATTTGTATTTAAAGTTTGGAGCTTTCCTTGAGAGAAAAACATCCATCAAACCATCTCAATCAAGCTAAACGGTTGGCCTAGACTTAGGCCATTTTTTATTCAGAGATGAGTTGAGATGATTTTAAATGAATTGAATAAAATATTTTTAGAATATTATTTTTTAATATTATTAATATTTTAGGATTTGAAAAGGTTGAATTGTTTATTATATTTTGTGTAAAAATTTGAGAAAGTTGTAATGATGAGATGAGATGAGTTTCTAATCCAAACTGGGGCTTAGCCGATAGGAGGTTTCATAATGAAGAATAATGATCTCAAATATAAAATCACAAATTTTCTCATTTTCCTGCATATCCTCAACGACCAAAAAGATAGAACATTGAAATAGAGTCACACAATGAGAAACTATTTGTACCCAGCAGTGATTGGAATCCAAAATGCGGTTTCTGCCGTTGTTTTAAATAATGATGCTTGTAGAGAGAGATGGAGAGTGAAAGTGGCGATTATTAGCACACAACAGCTCAGCAAGGTTGGCAATTGTGAGAGTCAATAGAGAGATAAGGATGGACTAGATTCTCGGAGCAATAAGGTTGGAAACTCTCATAATTTTATCTCAATTAGTGGAGAGACGTTGAGAGATATTGGAGCTCTAACGATAACTAATTCAAACCAAGATAATGATCCAACAGATAAGGAATACACATAAGTTGTCAACCAGATTTATGAGGAGCATATCAGTCGGCAGATTTAATGAAGATTTTATTGTTTTTTTGTTTCTATATTTATCTGATGTATTCATGTAAATACATGCCTTTTGCATTGCCTCTGAGGTCATGTTGCCATCAACAGAAATAAAGTCATTGCTTTTTCAAAAACTCCTCCTTCTTATCTCCTTCTTCTTCTTATCTCCTTCTTCTTATCTCCTTCTTCTTCTTCTTCTTCTTCTCCTTCTTCTTCTCTGCTTCTTCTTCTTCTGCTTCTTCTTCTTCTTATCTCCTCCTTTTTATCTCCTTCTGCTTCTTATCTCCTTCTTCTTCTTCTTCTTTTTTTTTTTTGTGTGGCATCAAGAGCCATTGTGAACACTAAGGCGTCACAATTCCACTTTCATCGACTGAATCTTTAAACATTCGTACATCATAATTTTTAAATATCTTTCTTTTCTTTTATCTTTTGTTCTCTTCTTCCGCCATGGCTACTCTATCTCTCAATGTTGGCAACTTCATTAGACTCAGACTCACCCCCACTAATTATCCCTTGTGGCGTGAATAAACCTTGGCTCTTGCAGAGAGTCAATAATTGGTCGGCCATCTCACAAATGAAAATCTCGCTCCCACCAAATACACCACACTAAATCCAAACAATTCAAAAGATGCTGAAAATTTTGTTCCACAATTAACAGATGCACACATCATCTGGCGAAAGTCTAAATTTCTCCTTCGTGAGTGGATCTTTGGTACACTCTTAGAGGAAACTCTCAGACTCGTTGTTGGCCTCGACACAGCTTATACAGTATGGGAAGCACTAAAAAATGCATATGCCCAAGAATCGCAAGAACGCAAATTTACACTACATCATAAGGTAACTTATTTTCGAAAATAAGATGACTAAGCCATTATAGAACACATTCGTACCTTCAAAGGTCCATGTGATAGCTTAACAGCCATTGGGAAACCTGTTCCCAACCAAGAAAAAGTTTTTTGACTTCTTACCAGTTTTGGTCCTCAATATGAAACCTTCACAACTACCATGTTGAAGCCCCCACAACCTTCATACTCTGAGTTGGTTTCTCAACTCAAAAATTTTAATCAAAGGCGCAACTAGTTTTCTAGTCAAACAAATGTACCAGTTTTATCACTCACCCATCAACTCGCATTTTATGGCCAATAGCAGCAACACTCCCAACAAGCTTCTTTAGGAAATTGTGAAACCTCATAGAAATTCACATCCAATCAGCTTGGATTTTAGGCACAACAACCCAGGGACTCCAATCGAAGCTACAATAACATCTCTTCTTTTGCCAACTCACAACGCCCTCCTCCACCACAATGTGAGTATTGCATGACTCCTACATAGAGGGACAAATACCGTGATCAACAGTGTCAATACTGTGGGATGATGGGTCATATTGTCAATATTTGCTGGTGCGTGCCCAAAAAGTCTACTCATCATGATGAAATTCCACAAGCACTTGCAGCACTTACCTTAGACAACACCATCGCAGACACAAAGTGGACAACAGACACTAGAGCTTCCAATCACATGACAGGTTAGCCAGGTATGTTAAAAAATATTCATGAGTATTCTGGTAGTGACACAATTTTAATTGGCGATGGATCTTCCTTGCCACTTTTTGGAATTGGTGATTCTTGCATAAAGCAAAAGAAAGCTACCTTCCCTTTTCATGATGTCTTCCTAATTCCAGACTTAACAAATCATTTACTCTTTGTAAGCCAGCTAACTACTCAATTTCCTGTCAACTATGAATTTTCTAATGTTGATTTTTGTGTTAAGGAACGGGAAATTGGACAACTAGTGATAATAGGGAGACGCAGGGGTGATCTTTACGTTCTACCCACTTTGTCAGAACTACATTTTTCTCATCATTTCAAATCCGACACTGCTAAAGTTATGCACCAACGCGTAGGCCATCCTCAATCTTCAGCTTTACAGTTACTAAAAAAATAATGGGCTAATTGATGTCGTATGGGCAACAAAATCTCAATATCTTTGTGATAGTTGTCAATTATGAAAGCATAGCCGGTTACCTTTATCTTGTTTTGAATATTCAAGTTATAATATTTTTGAAAACATTTATTGTGATTTGTGGGGACCCACTTCTGTTTTATCTATTGCAAAATTCAGTTATTAGGCTTGTTTGGTCGATGACTTCTCTAAACAAGAGAAAGGTAACTAGCTAAGCTTTCTTAATTGACAACTATCACAAATATATTGAGATTTTGTCGCCCCTACGACATCAATTAGCCCCTTATTTTTTAATAACTGTAAAACTGAAGATTGAGGATGGCCTAAGCATTGGTGCCAAACTTCTGCAGTGCTGGATTTGAAACGATGAGAAAAATGTAGTTCCGTCGAAGTGGTTAGAACGTAAAGATCAACCTTGCGTCTCCCTATTATCATTGGTTGTCTTGTTTCCCCTTCCTTAATAGAAAAATCAACATTAGAAAATTCACAGGTGATAGGAAATTGAGTAGTTAACTGGCTTACAGAAAGTAAATTTTTTGTTAAGTCTGGAACCAGCAAGACATCATGAAGAGGTAAGGAAGATTCATCGCTAATTAAAACTGTGTCACTACCAGAATACTTACGAATATTTTTTGACATACCTGGCTTACCTGTCATGTGATTGGAAACTCCAGTGTCTGTTGTCCATTCTATGTTTGCGATGGTGTTGTCTAAGGTAAGTGTTGCAAATGCTTGTGGAATTTCATCATCATGAGTAGACTTTTTGGGCACCCACCAGTAGATCTTGGCCATATGAACCATCATCCCACACTATTGACACTGTTAATCACAATATTTGTCCCTCTCTACAGGAGTCATGCAGTGCTCACTTGGTGGTGGAGGATGACATTGTGGGTTGGCAAAAGAAGAGCTGTTGTTGTAGCTTTGATTGGAGTCCCTGGGTTGTGCCTGGAATCCACACCCATTGGATGTGAATTTCTGTGAGGTTTCATTTCCTAAGGATGTTTGTTGGGAGTGCTACTACTGTTGGCCATAGAATGCCAGCTGATGGGTGAGTGATGAAACTGGTACATCCGTATGACATCAAAATTTTGTAGTTTAGAAACCAACTTAGAGTATGAAGGTCATGGGAGCTTCAACATGGTAGTTGTGAAGGTTTCATATTGAGGACCAAGACTGGTAAGAAGACAAAAAACTTTTTCTTGGTCGGGAACAGGTTTCTCAATGGCTGCTAAACTATCACATGGATCTTTGAAGGTACAAATGTGTACTGTAATGGTGTGTCATCTTGTTTTCGAAGATAAGTTACCTGTTGACGTAATGTAAATTTGCATTCTTGCGATTCTTGGGCATATGCATTTTTTAGTGCTTCACATACTGCATGAGCTCTGTCGAGGCCAACAATGAGTCCGAGAGTTTTCTCTGAGAGTGTACCGATGATCCACCCACGACGGAGACAATTAGACTTTCACCAGGCGATGTATGCATCTATTAATTGTGGAACAAAATTTTCAGCTTCTATTGAATTTTTTGGATTTGGTGGGAGCGAGATCTTCATTTGTGAGATGGCGGACCAATTCTTGACTCTCTGCAAGAGCCAATGCTTGTTCACGTCATAAGGGGTAATTAGTGGGGGTGAGTCTGAGTGTGATGAAGTTGCCAACATTGAGAGACAGAGTAGACATGGTGGAAGAAGAGAGCAAAAGGTAAAAGAAAAGAAAGATATTTATAAATTATGATGTACGAATGTTTAAAGATGCAGTCGATGAAAGTTAAACTTTGACGTATCAATTTTCACAATGGCTCTTGATAACTCAAAGAAAAAGGTAAGAATGAGTTTTTGAAAAAGATATGACTTTATTTCTATTGATGGCAACATGAACTCAGAGGTAACACAAAAGGCATGTATTTACACATGAATACATCAGATAAATATGGAAACAAAAAAACAATAAAATCCTCATCAAATCTACTGACTGATATGCTCCTCATAAATCTGGTTGACAGCTTATGTGCATTTCTTATCTGTTAGATCACTATCTTGGTTTGAATTAGTTGCCGTTAGAGATTCAATATCCCTTAATGTCTCTTCAATGATTGAGGTAAAATTATGAGAGTTTCTAACCTTATTGCTCCGAGAATCTTGTCCATCATTTTCTCTCCATTGACTTTTACAATTGCCAAGCTTGTTGAGCTGTTGTGTGCTAATACCCTCCCACAAACTGTGTCGGGGTCGGAGACAGAGTTTGGTTTGAAATTAATGAAGGACTGCCTTTGACATTGGCTTAGTGAAAAGGTCTGCAACTTGGTTATCAGTGGAGATATGTTGAGTGATAAGCAGTCGAAGTGCAACACGTTTGCTTACAAAATGGTAATCCAACTCAATGTGTTTACTTCGAGTATGGAACACATGATTAACTGTCATATAAAGAGCACTAACGTTGTCGCAATAGAGTATGGGAGGAGATGCTATTGGAATGTAGAGATCCTTGAGAATGAAGGTCATCCATGTTAGTTCAACTGCAGTGTTAGCCATGGCTCGGTACTCTACTTCTGTGCTTGACCGTGAAATTATATGTTGTTTCTTTACACACCAAGAGATGAGGTTTCTTCCAAGGTAGGTGCAGTAGCCAGTAGTGGAGCGTCTGGTAGTGGGACACCCTGCCCAATTTGCATTCGAAAAAGCAGACAGATCAAGTGTAGTGTTTGAAAAAAAATGTAATACTATGTCAATAATTCCATTGACGTATCATAGGATACGTTGAACCATTTTCAAATGAACCATGGTGGAAGCATGCATGAATTGAGACACGTAGTTAACACTAAATGAAATATCAGGGCATGTGAGTGTGACGTATTGTAAAGCACCAACAAGTCCACGATAGTAACTGGGATCTTCCATGAGAGTAACATTTAATGAGGTTTTTGTCTTAGTTTCAAGAGGTGTACTCATGGACTTGCAATCTACCATGTTGGATTGTTCAAGTATTGTAAGAGCGTAGTGTGACTGGGATAGAAAAGACCATCAGATGTTGGGGAGATTTCAATGCTAGGAAAGTGATGAATCGGTCCCAAGTCTTTCATTGCGAATTCATGGCTCAACAGTTGAATAAAATTTGTAACAAGTGTTGGAGTAGATCTTGTGAGGAATATATCATCTACTTAAAGAAGCAAAACTAGTGAGCCATAATCAGAATGAAAAATAAATAAGGAAGGATCTGCTAAGTTGCAAAAGAACCCCGTATTTTATGAGAAAGGCACTGAATCGATCAAACCAAGCACGTGGTGCTTGTTTTAAACCATAGATAGCGTTTTGGAGTTTACAAACATGTGTTGGCTGTTGAGGATCCGCCATTCCTGGGGGTTGTTGCATATATATATATATCTTCAGAGATTAGACGATGCAGAAAGACATTATTTGCGTCTAGTTGACGAATAGGCCATTGACGAACAAGTGCTATAGTAATGATCATGCAAATGGTTTTTGGTTTGATAACTGGAGAAAATGTTTCTATATAGTCCACTCCATCAATTTGATGATAGCCATTTGCAACAAGACGTGCCTTGAATCGATCTAGAGAACCGTCAAGTTTGAGTTTTGATTTGAATACCCATTTAGATCCAATGACGTGCATTTAGATGTGCGAGGAACAAGGTTCCAGGTTTTATTTTGATGTAGTGCCGTAAGTTCTTTGTCCATGGCAATTTCCAACCAGGATGTGCCAAGGCAGATCTAACATTGCGTGGCTCACGAGGTACATCGATAGATGTGGTAGCAATCAAAGCATACTTTGGGTTGGGTTTTACTACTCCTACTTTAGATCGAGTCGTCATAGAATGGAGTATTGGTGCTGAGTAAACTGGAGTAGGATGGGATGACTCCAATTGTTCAGGTGCGAGCTATGAAAGTGATGCAGGTTGAAAAGGATCCAAAAGCTCAAACTCGTGTGGTGGAGGTGTTTCAAGTTGTGCCGAGCTGTGAGACTTGAATATGGAGGATGGAATATCTTATAGGTTGGTGGAACTGGGATGGTGGGGTGGTGAGATGGTGTATGGATGTCTGCTGCTGGTAAGGGACTCAAACAAGGTGGTGTTGAAGATTGCAAAGAGGGCCCAGTAGAGGAGCTAATGTCAGTGTGTGGTAACCAAGAGTCAAAGATGTTAATGACCTGTGGCATAGTAGGTGTGATGCGGGAAGTGTTGGTAGTCTTATTAGGAAAAACTAACTCATCAAAGACAACATGTCGTAAGATAAAAAAGAATTTACTCGAATGATGAAAGCACTTGTATCCTTTGTGTTTATCACTGCAGCCAACAAAAATATAGATAAGTGTTTTTGGATCAAATTTGTGACATTGTGTGTCCCAAACGTAAGGAAAACATTTAGAACCAGAGGCACTAAGTGAAGAGTAAATAGGATGGGCTCCACGCAATGCAAAATATGGGGTTTCAAAATTAAGTGCAGATGAGGGCAATCGATTAATAAGGTAGACAGCTGTAGTGAAAGCTTCTACCCATAAAAATAAAGGAGCACCATAATGAAACAACATAGTCATACCTAGCTCTCTTATAGTCCTATGACATCTTTCTACCATACCAGTCTGCTCAAGAGTATATGGGGAAGATACCTGATGAATAGTGTCTATGGAAAGAAAGTGAGATGAAAGTTTGGAGTTGATGAACTCACCGCCTCTATCTGCATGGAAAATTTTAACGTGTTTGTTGAACTTCCTGGCAACGTATTTTTCAAATGCTAAGTATGCATTAAAAAAATCAGATTTATGGTGTAAGGGAATAATCCATTTATATTTAGAGAAGTCATCTACTGAACAAGCATAATATCTTAATTTTGCAATAGATAAAACAGGAGTGAGTCCCCAAAAATCACAATGAATTTTTTGAAAAATACTAGAACTTGAATGTTCAGAACAAGAGAAAGGTAACTGTCTAAGCTTTCCTAATTGACAACTATCACAAAGATATTGAGATTTTGTTGCCCCTACGACATCAATTAGCCCCTTATTTTTTAGTAACTGTAAAGTTGAAGACTGAGGATGGCCTAAGTGTTGGTGCCAAACTTCTGCAGTGCCAGATTTGAAACGATGAGAAAAATGTAGTTCTGGTAAAGTGGGTAGAACGTAAAGATCACTCATGCGTCTCCCTATTATCACTGGTTGTCCTGTTTCCCATTCCTTAACACAAAAATCAATATCAGAAAATTCACAGTTGATAGGAAATTGAGTAGTTAACTAGATTATAAAGAGTAAATTTTTTGTTAAGTCTAGAACTAGCAAGACCTTATGAAGCTGTAAGGCAGCTTTCTTTTACTTTATGCAAAAATTCCCAATTCCAAGAATTAGCAAGGAAGATCCATCGCCAATTAAAACTGTGTCACTATCAAAATACTTACGAGTATTTTTTAACATATCTGGCTTACCTGTCATGTGATTGGAAGCTCCAATGTCTGTTGTCTATTCCATGTCTGCAATGGTATTGTCTAAAATAAGTGGTGCAAGTGCTTGTGGAATTCAATTATGATGAGTATTGAGTAGACTTTTTGGGCATCCACCAACAGATCTTAGTAATATGACCTATCATTCCACAATATTGACACTGTTGATCATAGTATTTGTCCCTTTCAGTAGAGTCATGCAACGCCCATCTTGGAAAAGGCGTTGTAAGTTGGCAGAAGAAGAGCCATTGTTGTAGCTTTCAATTGGAGTCCTGAGCTATTGTGTGCTAATAACGATGATGATGAAAAGTGGAACAATGGCAGATGTATAGAAAAAGAAAATGGAGATATCGAGAAAGCATGATCGAAGAGTGACGGCAATCGATGATATAGATAAGTATGATGATTATGATCAGTAATAAGAATGATGAGACTGCAACAGCACACACAATTCCACATACATAAAAGAGATGTTGGACTTTTGGATTGGCTTGCTTTGAGATTTTGGCCAACTCACAACCCTCCCATATTTTAGCTTCTACAACGTTAAAAACTTCACAAATCATTACGGCCTAAATTACAATTTCTTTTCTAAATTTACAACCAAGACTACTAAAATCAACTATTTGTATCTTGAATTATAACTTTTAATTAACAATTTTCTTTCTTCCTCAGACACGAGTTACTAGTCACGTATCATAATCTTGACCGTCAGATCAAATTATAGAAAAGAATGGTAGTTTAGACTGACAAGCATTGATTTTGATAATTTGAAGGGAAGTAAAAGGGACGATAATTTAATAATTATAACCTTTACGCTTAGTTTGTTTTTGCATATTAGATGAGATAAGTTGAGATTAAAATTAAAAGTTAAATAAAATAATGATAGAATATATTTTTGTAATATTATTTTTATTTTAAAATTTGAAAGAGTTGAATAATTTATTTTATTTTTTGTGAAAAAATGAAAAAGTTAAAAATTGAAAAAAATATTGTTAGAATATTTTTTTAATATTATTTTTATTTTTACATTTGAAAAAGTTGAATTATTTATTTTATTTTGTATGAGAAATTAAAAAAATTATAATAATTAGATTAAATAAGATGAGATGAATTGTAAAAACAAACGACGACTTAGATAATTAAAAAAAAAAGGGGTGAAATTGAATTAAAAATTTCCTATAAATTCAAAATATAAAAATTAAAACAAAACTTTTTACAAAATGAAGAAATCTTACGAAACATATTTTTTCCCTTTCAAAGGACAAAGGCTGTCATATTAACCTTCTTCACTTGAGAGTAGGGAGCTATTGCGATAAAGCCATTGGGTGGAAGATGATGCAGAGGTTTAATACAGCCTTATTGCTGAGGCGCAATCCTCACGTTCCTCGATTCCTCAACCAATATAGAGCCCTCTGCTCTCTTCCGGACAGTGCTGTTACCGATGATCTTGACGACCAAGTCAGTTTCTTGATTACCCATTCGCTTGTTCCCTCCGCTTAATCCAAACCATAACTCTCTCTCTCTCTCTCTCTCTCTCTGCAGGTATTGGTTGAGGGCAAACCTTGGTCCAGAACAGCGATTTTGAACAGACCCTCGGTGCTAAATGCTCTGAGTACCGCAATGGTATGTGCTCCCATTTTTTCATATACTTGTTTTTGTTAAGTCAATTTTTCCATATACTTGTGCAAGTGTTTCTGAGCCTTTTATTAAAATGGACTTATCTTATCTCAATTAGATTGGATAAACGGGTTTCTTTGCGAGTTCTTGGCTATTGGGTTGGGCCCCAAAGTGTAAACCTTGAAATTCAGGTGTTATCTAATATTCAATTGGTTCAGTTGAAGGAATTAATATCTGGGTCTTTGTTCTTCTGGTGTTTGGTTGAGAACCGTTCTGTATGATTGTCTTTAGCACGTAATTCTCTGTATCTCTATTGTTATATGTCCTCCAATTGGTTCAATTATGAGCATTACCTTCATCATTGTTTTACAGTGTTCGGTTGGCCACTTTTATGCATAGTTATATAGCTTAAATTTGCTCCCTAGTGGCTCAATTTTTTATCTTTTGGTGTTCTTAGATAGTGTTTGTGTTGTTCTTTGACACCAATAAGAAAGATTTGTGTCTTGATGATGTCTCTTTGGTTTTTAGGGAGCTAGGTTGCAAAAGCTGTACACATGCTGGGAAAATGATCCTGATATTGGTTTTGTGGCCATGAAGGTAAAACTTTTGATGTTGAATCAGTTATTGGATCCATATATTTGTAATATTTTGAGTGTGAATCATAATGTTTAGTTGCGATTACTTTTTGCTGAGTATCTACTTAAACATAGTTTTGCATTTTCTGAAGGGCAGTGGCCGGGCATTTTGTGCTGGTGGAGATATTGTGACACTTTATCATCTCATAAACGCAGGCAATAAATTCATCTGGCTTTTCATTTTAAGATTTACCTGTAAAAATTGTGTGCATAAAATTTTCATGACCAAATTTTGCTCTTCATTGTTTATGACTTGGAGAAAGTGAACCTTAATTAGTGGGAGATGGGATGGGGTTGGGTGAACCTAGGTTAGATCCCTTGGTTCACTCTATACTTGTTTATGTCGAGAATCTTGTTTTGGAGTTGATGCTTGTTTCCATTCAACTTTTGACCTTTCGTTCCTTCTACACAGGGAAGATCGACGATTGCAAGGAATTTTTTAGGACATTATATACTTTCATATACTTTCTAGGCACATATTTGAAGCCAAATGTAAGTGTTCTTTTTCTTTTTGTTTTTGGTGAAGCATTAGTGGTTAATATACTGTGCACTCTTCGGTTTAGTCTGTGCTATATTTGAATCATATCTTTGATATGGTCATTTTTGCAGAGTTTTCTCAGAGTTACTTGGTCCGTAACACTGTGTACTGATCTTTTGCTCAAATGTCTTTCGTAGTTGAACAAATTTTCTTACTGTTGTTATCTTTGTGGTCTGGCATTCCTCTGGTCGTGTACTTGGATCTATTTAAATTTTCTGGTGCATATTGCATTTGAGAGTTGTGTGGTATTTTCCTTGTGTACTAATCATAACAAAGTCCCCAAGTCATGAAAGGATCTGTCTAATTTTAGCTACACCAATCATAATCGGTATGTTCATGGTAATGCTGTAATGATCTCCATGCAGGTGGCGCTTTTAAATGGCATTACTATGGGTGGTGGGGCTGCAGTATCAATCCCTGGGATGTTTAGGGTTGCAACTGATAAAACTGTATGTAGTAAGATTGCTTTTACTTTTATCCTGTTCCTGCATTTCTAGTTGTTTGTTTTAATGATTGTTTCTTTATTATAGTTTTCTTACTGACTTCAATTCTTTTGAGCTAGAATGCACTCCCTACATCAGACTAGTTTATCAGTATTGATAGTATTCACAAGCAATTACTTTCGTACCATAGATTATAATATATTTCAGCAGATTTGCTTTGATGATTTCCATTAATGAAAGGTCCGTGTTTCTGAGTGATAAAGCAGTACAATCTTCTACTTTCATTACCATACAAATACAGTAGTGAAAATTATATGTTTAGTTCTTTTGCGGTGATGTGCTTGTGAGAAGTGTTAAATTTCTTACTTGTTTCACATCTGTCATTTGATGTTCACGTTGTGCTTCAAGAAGTTAAGAAGCAGTCCATTCTCCCAAATCACAGGTTTTTGCTACCCCTGAAACTCTCATTGGTTTCCACCCAGATGCTGGCGCATCATTTTACCTCTCACGTCTCCCTGGTCACCTAGGTATGTTTGCAGTACATTATAGTTTTTCCTTTGTAATCTACTTGCTTACCATGGAATATTTTGTGGCTTGTTTGTTTGATTTGGAGACATTAAGTGAAGTTTTTATAAGTCTCTTTCTTGTCCTCACATCATTCTATGATGATATCAATATTTTAAGAAGTTGAGTGATATACTCGTTGAATGATATACTTGCTGCCCTTTTGTGAATATGCCTCTATCTTCTATGATTTCCCTTGAATTGGAAGAAATATAAGGGATAGATGAACTTAAAAGTTTAAAATAGCCTTTGAAATGACATAAAAATACTTTTTTTTTAATTGGCACCGGGTATCTGAGAACAAAGTCCCAACTAATTCTGGGGATGCACAGGCCCTCTGCAAGGAGTTTCCTGCTAGCGCACTTCAAGTAATTCAAGGGGAAGTTCCCCCAGTCCGATGGCCCTTAGAAATTGTTTGCACCCAAGAGGATTCAAACCTTAGTTCTGGAGGGAGCATACCACCAAGACGACTTTGACCACTTGAGCCAATCCTTAGGGGTTAAAATACTTTTCTTTTCAGGAGAATGGAAGTAAATAGCTTGTGCAAATTTATTTATAGTTTGCTTCTTCTCATTTCTAGAAGCACGCTGTGGCAGTTCATTAGCAATGTTCTTTACGTGAATTACATTAGGAATCTTGTGATGATTTTTTTAGGTTCATTGCATAAAATGATTCCACATGTACCAGAGGCATGCTACTAATGCTGCAAAAGTTGTTCATTTATCCTTAAAATTGGTCCAAAGTCTTACTATAGTGTCGAGGCATTGTCATGGCTGTTGGTTTTCGATGCATAAGGAGCTAGACTTGGTTCAAGTCCACCATAAGATTAGACTTTCTTTCATCGATTATTAGACTGGAAGTGGATGCTAAAATGGAAAAATCTTCTAATCATAAGGTTATTTTGGTTATGAAAACTAGCTAGGTGGCTTTAGTTCAATGTCTTTTTCCAAATATTTTATGGGATTAACCCTTTTGGGCACTTTCTGCTCATCAAAGAATGTAATTAGGAATTAGTTTTGGTGTTCATAATCAATTAACATCTATTTTTGTTTAAATTTAATACTTAATATATTTTTTCCCCAGGGGAGTACTTGGCTCTTACAGGAGACAAGCTCAATGGATCAGAAATGATTGCTTGCGGGCTTGCTACACATTATGCACATACTGCAGTTAAGTTTGTTGGATAATCCTTATTTTTCAAATTATCTTTCTTGCTTATGTAACATTAGTATGTATTGCTTCTTTTTTAATGCAGAGGCTTCCATTAATTGAAGAACAACTTGGAAAATTGGTTACTGACGATCCTTCAGTCATTGAAACTTCTTTAGAAAAATATAGTGACCTTGTCTGTCCAGATAAGAAAAGTGTAGTTAAAAGGTATGCTTTATTAAACCACCTGTTGGAGATTCAGTTATAAATATTTATGATGACATGGAACTCACCAAGGCACTTCCTTGGGGAGTAATGGATACATGATCCTATCTACCAGAACTGTGTATCAGATAATCCCAGAGAAACTCCTAGTGCAGAACCAAACCCAGAATGTCTAAATTTACAGCTCATCCCAAGCCCACTCTTTGACCACCAAGCTGCATCCTTATGGGTTTCATTATAAATTGAGAAAACAAACCATTTATGTCTCTCTTAAACAGCCATTTAATATGTCATTAGCTTTGGGTGAAGCTCTTGACATTAATGCTTATTCCATCTACGATATTTTAACTTTGGAGGGAACTTTTATGTGTTAATATTTAATGCTCATTCTGTCTACCAGATGGGTTAACTTTGCTGAAGTTATTCTGCCATTTTTTCTAGGATTGAAATGCTTGATAGAACTTTCTGCCATGACACAGTTGAAGAAATTATCGATGCTTTGGTAAGCATATTTTTCTCTGTATGTTTCTTTTTAGTTCAGAGCTATTAACTATCTCACAATGGATTGAAAAGCATTTTGCAGAGGTACATCTTATTTGTAGATAATTGAAGTTTGTTTTTAACTGGTTTACTTCTTTTTTCTTTTTGCCTATATCTATTTGTAGTGTGTGCTGGGGTCTTAGGTTCTGACCTGAAAGTTTAGGCCTTGTGAGTTGTTGAGTTTGAATATGATCGTCTTTATATAATTATCCAAAATATATTCCTCTAAATTTGAGCCCCAATAATTTTCTGAATAAAACTTCTAACTGACCATTTAAAATAAACAATTTTATCAGGAGAGTGAAGCAGGTAAAACAAATGATGCATGGTGCATTTCTGCCCTAAGGAGATTTAAAGAAACCTCCCCGTTAAGTTTGAAGGTTTCTTTGAAATCAGTGAGTTCCTTATCCTCATGGCTTGGCCCTTCTCTTTTTTCTTCGTTTTTTCCCTTTTGAGAAACAATTTCATTATGATCTGATCCAACATACTGGCTCAGATACGAGAAGCTAGATTTCAGACCCTTGATCAGTGCTTGATCCGCGAGTACCGAATGTCACTCCAAGGGATATCTAATCAGGTTTCAAGAGACTTTTGTGAGGTAGAATATATCTTGATTTAATTTTAGTAGAACAAACTTTGATAATGTTAATTAATTCATTTGTTATATATTTTCATTAGGGTGTTAGGGCACGGATGGTGGAAAAGGACTTGGCACCAAAGGTATTAATCAGCTGCTTGTATTATCTTCATATTTGGACAATTGGAGTTGCATTATTGTCAAGCTTATATTATTTCATGAATAAAAAACGTGTAAATTGAATATAGGCAGTGGCGCAATATCGATACTCCAGTTTAATCATGTCTAGATAGTTTTCTACCCTATTGTCTTTAAATTTGTAAAACTTCCATGTTTCTTGAATATATGCAGTGGGATCCACCGAGTTTGGAACGAGTGTCTGACGACATGGTGCTGCACTACTTTTCCCGGCTTAACGAGTTTGAGCCTGATCTGGAGCTACCCACAAAACTTCGTGAAGCATTCACATAATTGATCCATTTGTAGGAACGAGTTCCTGGTCGTATGTTTACAAAAGCTCATTATGAAGGCGTTTGAAGAAAACTGTCCGGGTTGTAGGAAATTATCAATACAAACGGAAGAACACTCCCACCATTTTGTAGCCTGTTGCCGACTTTGAATGAAAATTTGAAAAATGAAAAATAAATGGGTCACAGATTTTGCATGGATAAGTAGACATCGACTACAATGAATGTCAATGCTGCAGGAGACACTGATCAAAGCATGTTTCTACCCCTAAAGACTCCTATTTTTGAGTTTTGTCATCAGGGGTCTATTTCTGTGACAAAATAAACATTGCTTGGAGTGTATGTGATAAAAGCTATCCGAATTTAAACATCAAACGCTATCTGAAGTCGTTGAGGCCATACGATTGCTTTCGTAAATGCCTAGCACGGGCAAGCTCCATGGTAATTGACGAGTTTAATTCGAGATTAAAAAAAAAAAAACATTACCAAAAGTGAAGACAAATACCATGTTGTACGGTTAACTGAGAATAATTTTGATAGAAAATCGCATAAAAATGTGGTACATTGTATATAATTGTTGGCAGAACAATATATGGTGCCTGTGGCAAGCACGGAAATTAGATTTGAGGGCGTGTACAACTTCATTTGAGTCCACTATATTATTGCTTTTCATCAATTTCTTCCATTTTAACCAAGGTGCTCTCCCGTTAACTAAACATGTATGTATTTGTACATGGTTGCTACGATGGGAAGCCAGTCTTGTTGATGTGTTATATTCAAACATTGAATTAAAAAAAAAAAAAAAAAAGTAACAGAAATGAAGGAAGAAAAATTTTGAGTCCTGTATAATAGGCAATTTGAAAATTCTACAAAGGCTGAATTTCCAAATTGCTTTGCTCGCCATTTTCGGGCGCAGATGGTGCGGACTCCTTGTTCTCGCGACTGTCCATCTCTTGAACCGGTGGAGGGCTAACAACAGTCATGTTAACTGCAGCATTATCAGATAAATGGTTTTTCATCTCCCTGTGCTCCTGACATATGGCACACCAGTGCAAGCAGCAGTGCACCAGGCAGGGGTCGCATGGCGAGTTCTGCCAAAAAAGAAAACCAACATAACCAGTCAGCACGCATCCATAAGCACATCTATGAAATACAGGTGATGGCATGTGAAAATGGAAAGTCCCACTTGCTTTTCTGTCCCAAATGAAACTTCAGGATGTTCAGCAATAAAATCAGAAACTCAAAAAGTCATGATCAGTTGTCTAAAGCTGTACATGGCCAAGACAAAGTTACTCTTCTCATCAAATGATCACACTCAGCACATCAGGGTATATGGCTACTACAGGTTTGTTTGCATGTCTACATGTATCTAAAGAAACCTGGATAGCTCATCTCTTTGCATCTCCCCTCTGGCTTGAAATTGGTGAATATATAAACTAGTTCATGTGCCAATAATAGATTTTGGAATCGGTGCCCTTCTTAACTTCAGTCTTTGTTGGTTCTAAATTAGGATTTTGTTTTCTGTTTTTCTTCTTCTTGTAGTTACTAGGGGCAATGTCATCCTCAAGAAAGGGAGCTTCTCTCCACATCTTGACTCATCAATCCTCCCCTTAACTGTACTTGATTTATAAACTTAAATGATGTAGTTAAACCTTAGCTGTAGTTGACTAATGTTGGTGACGTGTAGTGTGCCAGTTAAACAAAAGGAGATATCCTTTTCCTAGTTAACAAGTGTGAACCACACGAAAAAGTAATTCAACAACAAACCAGCTGCTTTGCATTATTCCAACAAACCGCATCCATTTTCCCACACCGGAACCATCATCAGGTTGAAAAAGCGAATGCAAACACAATACAAGAAGAAAAGATTTTAGTTTCAAGAGATCCCACAACCGAATTGAGGTTACTGATTGTAAAGAAACAATATCCAAAATCCAAATGCAAAAGCAAAAATCCTAAAACCAGCCTTTTCTGTTAAAAACTCAGAAGTACCCTCCCCTTGAAAAGAAGTCCCGAAAACGCAGACTTCTCCCAGCAGTTATTCAAAGAAAAAAGTCTAAATCAAAACTGGTGAAACAAACAAATCTCCCATAAAGATGAAGACTGATTGATCTGGCTTTATGTTTTTGCAAGTGATAAAATTCAAGATACTACGGAGAGAAAATTGAAATTACCTTGAGATGATATTTCTTCTGCAATGATTGTCGAAATAAACCAGTGTAGATGCCACACATCCACCAACTAAATAACAGACCCTCAGCAATCAGAAATGATGTCTTAGGATCAATACCGTGGAACAGAGCTGTTGCTGCTGCAAGTGCAAGTCCACCTTCGACACACATGCCATGACAAACACACGCATTGGTCCATGGAATATCTTGCAAATTTTCAACATTACGCCCAAACAACACACATGGGCAGAAAAATCCAGTCCAGCCTGCAAAACAACCGCAATGATTTTAGAATGAGCAACATTCATGAAAAAAACACGAGGCTCCTCCCGTTTCTAGCCCTTTTACTGCATGCTCAGAAATCTAAGCAATCTATGATCTAAAAAAATTTAGTGGAAAAATTAATATCTCCAAAATGCCACTGCCTGCCAATGCGAATGATGTATCCAATCTAATATTAACAATCAACAAGCACGACTTCTAGAATTACCATAAATATCGATTATGAATTCCATTAGATTGAAAAAATAAAATGAAAGGGCTTATAAGTCAAGATTTGAATGCCAGTCGATAACAGTACAGCAATGAGGCTCTTACAACTTTCAGTATCTTCAGCACAGCCACAAATCCCAGTTGTCCAATCTTCATCAGCAGGTGGCTGGTAGCTTTCAGGCAGTGGTTGACCACATTCATTACATCTATGAACGACTAACTGTGAAATAGAAGATGAAATCAGCAACTGAAAATAATCCATCAATAAAAATCAAATTATAAGCGATAACACCATGCAATGGAACCATGCATTCTCTGCTTTGGAATGTTAACCTTTTGCGTTGGGAGAGGAAGCGCAGGGGACTACGGGTTTAAGGCAAAGCTGTAGCTTTTGTGTATTGTTGTGGAGTATTTAAAGTTAATACAATGTTCTAGCAAACATCTCTCTCTGCGCATGGCGTTTGTGCAAAAGAATAATATCTAGCAATTGTAGGCAAGTTGCAAAATTGACGCTAAATTTTTTTATAGGTAGAGAGATATACAATGCCCACATACAAAAGTACAATAACTTATTTTATAAGTAAAAAAATACAGAAACTGATAACTACGTATGTACAAATCAAATCACTACAAATATAATATTCTCACGACGAAGAATCAACGCTCCATGGTCGAATGCCTTTTTCCACAAGACAAATAGCATATTCCAGGATACTCACCTTTAAACTACAAACACACAATTTTACATCCACCAACACTGAAACAGAGTCAGCAATTCATCACGATACTCGCCCTCTCAATATTCGGCTGGCAAGAAAAACATCAAAATGGAGCGAGAAATAATAAAGCTTGACCATACAAATAACATATTGCTTTTGACCGTTTCCCGAATAACACTCCTTTCCATTTTTCTAGACAACCAAACAGAGAAAGAGCAAATTCCGATACAACGTCAAAAACCAACAATCACAAACAGAGAATCAAAATCCAAGCAAAACACCGTGCCGTCGACCAAAATGCACAACTTAAATCAACAGAATTCAGTAGAATACATATATACACGAAACAATAAAAAGATATAATGATTTCTTAAAAGAAAATTGAGATTCGAAAAATGGGGGGACCTGAGGGACTTGAATGGGTTGGTTAAGCTCTCCGGGGGTGATCTCCTCCAATGGTGCTTGATCCTTCTTCAACTTCACATACCGCGACTGCAAGTGCGTGGTCCCATCAGCCATCTTATCTCCCCAGGGAAAAGTCAACAAAAACAAAGAGATCAGAGAGAGAGAGAGAGAG
>QEOT01000228.1:40673-51951 GCA_003123785.1 Pterocarya stenoptera
AAAAAAAAAAAAAAAAAAAAAAAAAAAAAAAAAAAAAAACATCTTCATCGTAACTACCAAGCACGGACAATCCCATGAATTCCCATATTTTAATGAGGTGGTCGAGGTAATTCGACCTCACGCGTCGACTTCTAGTCGATTTCCGTTGGCCCTTCTTTTTAAGATTTTCTTAAATTTATAATTACTTTCGTAAAAAAATCTAGGATAAAACTTGGAAGCGAAGAGATGTTGTGGTAGGGTGGGAAAGAGATGGGAGGAGAAGCCATGCATATCGACCTTCCCACCATTCAGTTCAAAACTTCTTCCTCTAACGTTCCTCCTCTTCCTCCTTCCTCCAATTTAAACCTTCCAGTTGCAGCCACTTATACTGGGTCGCTTAGAACATCTTGTTCTGCTCCCAGCTGCTCCTGCCATGGTGGGAATTCTGGGCGGCTACAGACTGTAGATGGGAGAGAAGAAAAAGGAGCGATTGGGTCTCTCTGTAATCGTGTTTTTGCACATGTTCCATCGCAATCGGAGGTTGAAAATGCCGTTGATGCTCTTCAGAAGTGAGTAACAGTACTGTTACATTTCTGCTTCTTTTGCGATTACGTACGTTTTAGCTTTTCAGATTTTCTTGGTTAAGATTGAAAAGCTTGCATCTAACCACAGTTTCAAGAAAATCCAACTATTTTCTTATCCCATCTCTATTTTCTGCTACTGCTTTTTTTTTTTTTTTTCACAAAAAAAGGGTCTCTTTTTTCTGCTCTTGGAAATTCAGTTCGAAGATTATTTTGAAGTCCTTGTCAAAACTCCATAAAACATATGATGCATGTTGAATTTTGTGATGGAAATATTGGCATCCTTGGTATTACTGTGAATGACTGCAGTAGTCGATGAGATCATCTGCGTTCTAGCACAAACTTCCGTTTCTCAAGTTTAACTCATCTTGGAGGCAAGCTGTTAATCAATTTCGAGGTGTTTGTATGGACAATTGGTTTTAATTCATCATATAAAAATTTCAAACCATTTTGAATCGAAGATTGATTATTATCTCGTTTAGAGTGTAAATTTTCTAATCACATTGCTATTGCAACCAGTTTTATGCTTGGGAAATCCTCATCTGAGTCTCAGTTGACATGGCTTCAGAAGAAGCTGGATTGTTTTGATGCGAGACTATTGCTGTCTCATGGATACAGAAGAGTTGCTAATGCTTTTCGCTTGCTGCAAATAGATCCTTCTGTCAAGGTACCTTCTTGGTTTTGGCATTACAGTGGCATTCTTTAGACTTGGGAAGGTTCAATCCTCCTTTGGATAATCTCTGATATTGATATATTTCTTTCCAAAAGCAATACTAACATGATTGATTGATACATAAGCAAGGGAGGGAGTAAGCAGAAAATGATTGCCTCCAAGATAAGTCCTTTGAAAGTCCTACAACAAGACCTTGTTTGTGTTCTTGTGATGATGTTGATTTTTTCATGGGATCTAACTTGTTAGGATCTATCTGCTTTTATCTCTAGATATCCCACATTGTTTTGACTATAAGGACCGTATTATTTCATCACCACAAATGTTGTTCCTATGGAATTTAGATAACTATCTATTAATCAAGAGATGTGATTTTCTAATACTTCAAAGTGATACCATTCAGTTTGCATTCTTATTTTGTCTGGACAGACAGCAGGCGTGTATTTGTTAGTTTATGTTTCTTCAAGGGATCTAAATTTGTTGTAGGGACTAGTGGTTTCACTAGCATCTGATAAATCTGTATGGGATGCGATTATGATGAATGAGGAGGTTCAAAAACTTCGAGAATCACACTGCACAGGTTTGCACTCTGCTCTTCACATATTTGGTTTGGTTGATAGACTTTTTCAATATAGTTTCTTTTCTTTTATTTTTTTGGCCAAGGGACTTGTTCAATAAAAAAGTTTCTATCTTCTGTCTAATTTCTGAATGCATCTCAACCGCTAAAAAACTTTTGGGTATTATCTATTGCTGGTGGTGTGATCAATTCTGTCGGTAAAGCATACAACTTTAGAGTAGATGTGCAGCATAACAATATGCAAAATCTTGGGTCCTAGATTTTAATGGTGATATTTTGCATCTTGTTTTGGTTGACTCAGTGGTTTATGTTGCTTGATATTGTGTCTTTTATAAGATAGAATAGACTGAAGAAATCGTTTATTTCCCTCATTCTTGGACTACATTTGTGATTGAAGCAGAGAAGTTGATGATTGCCTAATATTTGTAAAAGAAAGGATAAGATTGTTACTCGCAATAAGTGCAGAAATTGGAGGTTAATCTGAATTTGTATTCTGTATCTACTGCCCCGAAGTATCAAACATCGTCACTATGCACGAAGATGATGGAAATTTGTTTTTAAGACCTGATTTTGGCAAGATGTGATCAGATAGTATTTAAACCTTTGCAATTCCTTTCTTTTTTGGGTTGTGAGACTTGAGAATTAGCACCTTGGAAATCCTCAATAAAAATTTCAGGATACCACTCATGTTAGTTGAATATTCCAACACTTGCTTTCTTCTACTACTAATTCACTTACGATTTGCCCCTGCAGTTTATTATGAAAGGCTTCGGGGCGTTAATGAAGAACCTGACTTGGCTACAACCTTGAAGAGGTGGATTTTGGATGTCACAAAAGCAATAGTTATGGAGCTCATTGAGAAGCTTGTGTCACTTGTGGATGAGCTGTTTCAACTTCCTGGAAGGATTCAACCCACAGGAGGTAACAATGAGCAGATGGAGGAAAAAGTTAGATCTTCATTCCTTCTCTCTGTTGTGATCCTCTTGATTGTGATCGTGGCTCGAGCCCAGAATGCTTGATCAGAGAAAGAATGTGGGATTAATCTACATTACATTTGATCAAAATAAAAGAACCACCTTTAGTGTAATTAATTTTCCTCCTTTTATGTGTAGTACATGAATTGGAAAACCTTCTTGTTGTTTGTCTAATAATCTCTGGAATACCTACATCTGTTTCATAAAAGTCTTGGAAGGGAAACCCACATCATTATGGGTATTGCCCAACTATTTTTTGTTTTTAAGAAACTTCTCAATTTATCTCATTTTATCTAATCATTATAACTTTTTCAAATTTTCATAAAAAATAAAATAAACAATTTAATTTTTTCAAATATCAAAATAAAAATAATATTACAAAAATATATTCTAACAATATATTATTTAATTTTAGTTTTAATCTCAATTCATCTTATCTCAAAAATAAACAAGGCAAATCTTCTATGGCTGCTTCATCTGTCCTGCGGTATTCCTCCAATTGAAAACATTTCTATGCACACCTCAGATTGCAAACCCTGCTTCTGAAAGACAGCCAGGATCATTCTTCCACTCGCATGATCCGAGGTACTCGTCCATGAGGGCGAAGAGCCTGATTCATTTCGATAAGATCAGCAAATCGAGTTGATGTTTGTCAGGTTGGTGTCGTTATTTTGACTTTTTTCACCATTGATATCTACTTATATATAAAGCGTGAATTGGTGAGGAACAGTATTTTTGTCTAATTTTTTTTCCCATTTTGCCCCTACTCTTATTTCTAAATTCCCGTTTTGTCCCTATCTTCTTCCTATTTTGCCATGCTTTTCTTCCAAAATTTCCGTTTTGCAACTCATCCCCCTTCTCCGTCCGCTTCGTCTCCTACAGTGCACCGCCGCACGCCGGCGTGGCCAACACCACCCCGGCGATTCTCTTCCCCTTCAGCCAGCGTACCTCCCCTTCCAATCTCAGCCCCTATTGTGCCGCCGTTAACCGCCACGAGGGAATCGAAGCCACAGCCGGTCCGTTTCTTCGTCTCCTCCAGTGCGCCGCCGCACGCCGACGTGGCTAACACTGCCCGGCCCATTCTCTTCCCCTCCGTCCGGCGTTCCTCTCGTTCCAATCTCAGCCCCTCTCGTGCCGCCGTTAATCGCCGCGAGCGGATCAAAGCTGTCGTGAGTAGTATTTTCGTCCAATACGATTTTTCCTATTTTGCCCCTGATTTTATCACTTCTGGTTGATGTGTTTTTACAGTATTTTTCATTGAGCTTTATCTCATTGTTTTGTATTTATTTCATCTCAGCTTCCTACAAATATTTTCTTTGCTCTTTTTTCATTTTTTCATTTAGATCCCACTTAAATATAGAAATACTATTAATTCATCTCATCTCATTATTATAAGAAAATATTTTTAATGATATTGTAAATTTTTTTTTTAATGTTTAAGGGTATAAAACATTGAATTAAAAAATTAAAAAAATAAATTTTTTTGTCCTTATTGGAACCCATCTCGAATGGTGTAGCACTGCTTTTAGGCTTTAGATTTGGAAAATGAGTGATGTTACAAATTAGCTTTAAATTGAACTATAGTTTTTTTTTTTTTTTGCCAAATTGATACCAACTCTTCATAAAATTTTAATAAAAAACCAAAATCTTGAAAATTAAACTTTAATGTTGTACAACATTTTATTTCCTTTAATTTTGAATTATGTAAATATCGAATTGAATTGTTACATTTCAGTATAAATCTAATTTTTCCCTTTTATTTTAGTATAAATCTAATTGAATTGAATTGAATTAATGTGATCAAATCTCGTATTTTTTTATATGAAAAAAAAATAATGATGTTATTGCGATCAAAGATAAATATGAGGGAAAAAGCTCCAATAAGTTCACAAATATCTCATCATCATGACAACTCATGTTACAGTGCTCAAAGAGAGAGAAAAAAAAATATCCAATGCATTAATCCGTTCTTAGATTCTCTAATCCATATTACCAAAGTATACATTTAAGGACTTTCGCACATATAATTATTATTACAATTTGTAAGATCACGATAATTTTTAGTTGTCTACTAGATCAATAAGATCGTATTAATTAATTAGATAAGAAAAAATTATGGTTATGTACCATTTCAAGATAATTGCAGAAGAACAACTTCACTCACTCATCCGACAAGGGAACATGGACGTTGTTTTACATAATAGGAGACAAACTGTATTGAATGAGTGCATATTGATATATCTCTAAAAAGTAAGATTGATTGATATATATTTATTGTGAACTGAGTCGTTGAGATTCATGAAATTTGTATTAGCATTAGGAAGAAAAAATATTAGAGAGATACAATTGGAGATGATGTGCAATGAGGAAAAAAAAAAAAAAGGACATTTTCACTTTGTCTAATACTAAAACTTATTACATATCATAATTATATTTATTAATTTACTAATTTTATTATTTGTTTCCGGCGAGATGATAGTCGATACTTTCGCTTTTACTTATCACTTACCTGGGCATACGTGCAGTAGCACGTTATGCCTTACTAGCAAATATTAAAGCCCAAAAGCTCTTCTGCCTAGATAAGCAAAATAACAAATTAATGTTTATATTTTATGTACAACTACATTACCTGAAAAGATATTAAATGTTGTAGAGTCCATGTAATGTATTTAGAGAAATGCTTTTGCTATCCTCTAAAAGTAAACCTACAAACTGACATAGTTTTATATGATATGTTAAATTTGTTTTGTAACACTACTATTCTCATATATTTATATATCTTAACTATTATACCATTCAATTCGGAGATGCTTTATACCCCTAAATAGCTTATTATTGAGTCTCAATGGATGGCGCCACCTACTGACAATTTAAGAAAGCATTATACAATGGGGCTTAGTTATAAGGAAAATGATTTATTCACAATACATTGTATAACATATTATACAACAATATGTTAAAATGAAGAGTATTTTTATAAAACATCTTATAAAAATATCTTCATTTTATAATATTATTATGTAATATATTGTATAATGTATTATGGATATCATTACTCAGAAAAAATATATGCATCAGCGTACTATTTGCATCATCCAACACACACTTTACGTGTTCACCTGTTTTACCGTTTGATTTTTTTTCTCTTGATCTGTGAGAGAACACTTGAAGAGAGAGAAATGATGGACATTGAGAGGCAGAGTGAGAAGAGAGAGGTCGGTTTGATGAGAGAAAGTTTGAGAGAGAGAGAGGAGTTTGATGAGAGAGAAAGTTTGATGAGAGAGATGATAAGAGAGAACTTAAGGAGTGAGAGAGGTCGAAAAGAGAGAAATATAAGAGAGAAATGATGAGAGAGAACTTGAGGAGAGAGAGAGCTTGAGGCGTGAGAGACAGATAAGAGAGAAGATGAGACAGCTGACAAACAGATCTGACATTTAAAAAAATAAAAAATAAATATATGTGTTGTGTGCAACTAAATAGTTGCGGATGCCCTGCACAACTCCATTACTCATCCCACACATCCAAAAATGCGTGGTCCCATCAACCATCTTATCTCTCCAGGAAAAAGTCAACAAAAACAAAGAGATCAGAGAGAGAGAGAGAGAGAGAGGAATGTGAAATTAGAGAAACGGATAATGCGAATGTCATTTATAGATACAGTTTTGATAAGTTGATCAGTTTCCGTAGTTTATAAGGGAAGTTGGAGAATGTTTTATAGTCTAATTTTATAAGAGGCTACTTTTTTATAATAAAAATTTTTTCATAATCTCTTATTATTTATACAACCTTCACATATCACATTTTTTTTTATCAAATATTTATTATATGAATAATGAATAGAAAATTTGAAATAGTTTAAAATAATTAAACTCAATTTTTTTTAAATATTAAAAAATTTAAAATTTTTTTAAAAATATAGAGTGTGAAGTGTGGTAGAAGTTGTGTAGTAAAACTCTTTTTATAAAGAGTTTATTCAAAATTTATCTATTTGATATTTATATCTAACACTACAATTTTATAAAAATAAATTTATAAACTAACGTATATTGATGTAGTAAGTCAGATTATAAAATCCTTTTATGAGTATAACACTTCTCACAGAAAAAATCCAATGATAAAAAAGTTTTGTACTAGATTAATCTTAAACTGATCTGATGTGATTCAAATAATCTATTTTATAGTAAAACAATCTTTAAAATCTAATGATTCAAATTAAATTAAGTATAAATTTATTTTTTACAAAATTGTTGGGTAAACGAAGCATTTTTCATTATTTTTTTTCTAAGCAAGCATTTCTCATTTTTAATTGTACCGAAAGGATGACGGGATGAACTTTTTCGTGCTTGAAAGTAAAAACAATTTATAAAATTTTAATTATCGAATTTGGATGACAAAAAAAAAAAAAAATCTTCAGGGTAACTACCGAGCACGGACAATCCCATGATTCCCATATTTTAATGAGGTGGTCGAGGTAATTCGACCTCCCGCGTCGACTTCTAGTCGATATCTGTTGCCCTTCTTTTTTAGATTTTCATAAATTTATAATTAAATACTTAATACTTTCGTAAAAAAATCTAGGATATAACTTGGAAGCAAAGAGATGTTGTAGTCAGTGAAGTGGGAAAGAGATGGGAGGAGAAGCCATGCATATCGACCTTCCCACCATTCAGTTCAAAACTTCTTCCTCTAACGTTCCTCCTCTTCCTCCTTCCTCCAATTTAAACCTTCCAGTTTCAGCCACTTATACTGGGTCGCTTAGAACATCTTGTTCTGCTCCCAGCTGCTCCTGCCATGGTGGGAATTCTGGGCGGCTACAGACTGTAGATGGGAGAGAAGAAAAAAGAGCGATTGGGTCTCTCTGTAATCGTGTTTTTGCACATGTTCCATCGCAATCGGAGGTTGAAAATGCCGTTGATGCTCTTCAGAAGTGAGTAACAGTACTGTTACATTTCTGCTTCTTTTGCGATTACGTACGTTTTTGCTTTTCAGATTTTCTTGGTTAAGATTGAAAAGCTTGCATCTAACCACAGTTTCAAGAAAATCCAACTATTTTCTTATACCATCTCTATTTTCTGCTGCTGGTTTTTTTTTTTTTTCACAAAAAAGGGTCTCTTTTTTCTGCTCTTGGAAATTCAGTTCGAAGATTATTTTAAAGTCCTTGTCAAAACTCCATAAAACATATGATGCATGTTGAATTTTGTGATGGAAATATTGGCATCCTTGGTGTTACTGTGAATGACTGCAGTAGTCGATGAGATCATCTGCGTTCTAGCACAAACTTCTGTTTCTCAAGTTTAACTCGTCTTGGAGGCAAGTTGTTAATCAATTTCGAGGTGTTTGTATGGACAATTGATTGGTTTTCATTCATCATATAAAAATTTCAAACCATTTTGAATCGAAGATTGATTATTATCTCGTTTAGAGTGTAAATTTTCTAATCAGATTGCTATTGCAACCAGTTTTATGCTTGGGGAATCCTCATCTGAGTCTCAGTTGACATGGCTTCAGAAGAAGCTGGATTGTTTTGATGCGAGACTATTGCTGTCTCATGGATACAGAAGAGTTGCTAATGCTTTTCGCTTGCTGCAAATAGATCCTTCTGTCAAGGTACCTTCTTGGTTTTGGCATTACAGTGGCATTCTTTAGACTTGGGAAGGTTCAATCCTCCTTTGGATAATCTCTGATATTGATATATTTCTTTCCAAAAGCAATACTAACATGATTGATACATAAGCAAGGGAGGGAGTAAGCAGAAAATGATTGCCTCAAAGATAAGTCCTTTGAAAGTCCTACAACAAGACCTTGTTTGTGTTCATGTGATGATGTTGATTTTTTCATGGGGTCTAACTTGTTAGGATCTATCTCCTTTTATCTCTAGATATCCCACATTGTTTTGACTATAAGGACCGTATTATTTCGTCACCACAAATGTTGTTCCTATGGAATTTAGATAACTATCTATTAATCAAGAGATGTGATTTTCTAATACTTCAAAGTGATACTATTCAGTTTGCATTTTTATTTTGTCTGGCCAGACGGCAGGCGTGTTTTTGTTAGTTTATGTTTCTTCAAGGGATCTAAATTTGTTGTAGGGACTAGTGGTTTCACTAGCATCTGATAAATCTGTATGGGATGCGATTATGATGAATGAGGAGGTTCAAAAACTTCGAGAATCACACTGCACAGGTTTGCACTCTGCTCTTCACATATTTGGTTTGGTTGATAGACTTTTTCAATATAGTTTCTTTTCTTTTATTTTTTTGGCCAAGGGACTTGTTCAATAAAAAAGTTTCTATCTTCTGTCTAATTTCTGAATGCATCTCAACCGCTAAAAAACTTTTGGGTATTATCTATTGCTGGTGGTGTGATCAATTCTGTCGGTAAAGCATACAACTTTAGAGTAGATGTGCAGCATAACAATATGCAAAATCTTGGGTCCTAGATTTTAATGGTGATATTTTGCATCTTGTTTTGGTTGACTCAGTGGTTTATGTTGCTTGATATTGTGTCTTTTATAAGATAGAATAGACTGAAGAAATCGTTTATTTCCCTCATTCTTGGACTACATTTGTGATTGAAGCAGAGAAGTTGATGATTGCCTAATATTTGTAAAAGAAAGGATAAGATTGTTACTCGCAATAAGTGCAGAAATTGGAGGTTAATCTGAATTTGTATTCTGTATCTACTGCCCCGAAGTATCAAACATCGTCACTATGCACGAAGATGATGGAAATTTGTTTTTAAGACCTGATTTTGGCAAGATGTGATCAGATAGTATTTAAACCTTTGCAATTCCTTTATTTTTTGGGTTGTGAGACTTGAGAATTAGCACCTTGGAAATCCTCAATAAAAATTTCAGGATACCACTCATGTTAGTTGAATATTCCAACACTTGCTTTCTTCTACTACTAATTCACTTACGATTTGCCCCTGCAGTTAATTATGAAAGGCTTCGGGGCGTTAATGAAGAACCAGACTTGGCTACAACCTTGAAGAGGTGGATTTTGGATGTCACAAAAGCAATAGTTATGGAGCTCATTGAGAAGCTTGTGTCACTTGTGGATGAGCTGTTTCAACTTCCTGGAAGGATTCAACCCACAGGAGGTAACAATGAGCAGATGGAGGAAAAAGTTAGATCTTCATTCCTTCTCTCTGTTGTGATCCTCTTGATTGTGATCGTGGCTCGAGCCCAGAATGCTTGATCAGAGAAAGAATGTGGGATTAATCTACATTACATTTGATCAAAATAAAAGAACCACCTTTAGTGTAATTAATTTTCCTCCTTTTATGTGTGGTACGTGAGTTGGAAAACCTTCTCGTTGTTTGTCTAATAATCTCTGTAATACCTACATCTGTTTCATAAAAGTCTTGGAAGGAAACCCACATCATTATGGGTATTGCCCAACTATCGTTTATTTTCAGAAGACTTCTCAATTTATCTCATTTCATTTAATCATTATAATTTTTTCAAATTCTCATATAAAATGAAATAAACAATTTAAATTTTTCAAATATCAAAATAAAAATAATACTAAAAAAAAGATTATAAGAATATATTATTTAATTTTAATTTTAATCTCAACTCATCTTATCTGCAAAAACAAACAAGGCAAATCTTCTATGACTGCTTCATCTGTCCTGCGGTATTCCTCCAATTGAAAACATTTCTATGCACACCTCAGATTGCAAACCCTGCTTCTGAAAGACAGCCAGGATCATTCTTCCACTCGCATGATACGAGGTACTCGTCCATGAGGGCGAAGAGCCTGATTCATTTCGATAAGATCAGCAAATCGAGTTGATGTTTGTCACGTTGGTGTCGTTATTTTGACTTTTTTCACCATTGATATAAATATTAAAGCCCAAAAGCTCTTCTGCCTAGATAAGCAAAATAACAAATTAATGTTTATACTTTATGTGCAACTACATTACCCGAAAATGATATTAAATGTTGTAGAGTCCATGTAATGTATTTAGGGAAATGCTTTTGCTATCCTCTAAAAGTAAACCTACAAACTGACATAGTTTCATATGATACGTTAGATCTGCTTTGCAAGATTACTCTTCTCATGTATCTATCTATATCTCTTGACTATTATACCATTCAATTTGTAGATGCTTTATACCCCTAAATAGCTTATTATTGAGTCTCAATGGATGGCGCCAACAATTTAAGAAAGCATTATATAATGGGGCTTAGTAATAAAAGGTTGATTAGGAGTTTGATCCAAAAGAGTTGTTGTTGGATTAAAAGAATAAGTTTTGCTACTTATCATTTTACACACTATACGTCGCATTTATTTTTATTTTTAAATATTTTTTTGATTTTATTCTTTATAAAATAATTAATTTTTGATACTCATCATCTCTATACCACATATTTTATAAGAGGAAAAAAAAAATGTATAGTTTGTAATCTAAGGATAATGAATAGAACTTATTTTTAAAGAATAGCCCAAAAATCTAAGGGCCGAGATTTCCACAATTCGAGTGAATC
>QEOT01000228.1:59160-154354 GCA_003123785.1 Pterocarya stenoptera
AAAAGAAAAGGAAAGATTTTTTTGAATTTTACATGCACTACAGTGCATGGGCTATTAACTTGTTCCTATATTCATTGTTTATTCTCTTTCTGACTCCCTCCTCTCTTAGAAAAACTCACTCTTGTTTCATTTTCGTTGTTCTTGAGCATGGATATGAATATATTTTCTTCCCTGGTAGAATATTCATTGATATGATTTCTCATAGTTGCAGATGTGTGAAACCAATTGTCACCTTCTCTTTTGATCTTTCTTTCACAATATTTTTTTTCCTGTATCTTTCAATAAGAGTAAAAGGTGGAGAAATTATCTTTATGTACAGTATCATTGATCTTGTGTTACTTCTCAGGGAGGTAATCATTTAGCTCTGATGTATCAGATGACTGTTCCTAAGCTCATTTAGCAGGCTAGACATGCAGTTTGCATGTCCCCATATTTATATACACTTGATTTACTAAAAGGGCCACGTGATGCAGGGGATGGCTAAAAGTGCTAAATACATAAATAACATAAAGATTGTCAGAATATGACACCTTTCCCACTTGTGGAAATGCGTGTGAAATACATATAGCTTCTGAAAAGAAAATCATGTTTAGATTTTCGGGTGTTAGGCAAGAGTATAGAATTTTGAATAAATTACTTTTGTTGTAATCTAGACTAGTTTTTCTTTTGTAAGAAACGCTGCTGAGGTGTTCTTGACTTCAGACAATGAAGCTGTGACCCAGTTGAATTTCAGTAACTTGAGTTTAATCACTTTTCAAATGAGTCTGCTTTTAAAAAGGATAACTTCTATGTATGGTAGGTTTGGCTAATACATAATAAGAATGATTTATGGGTCACTCCTTGCATGAAGAGTTTGACTGAGTAAATATGCGTAAAGCAATTTAATTGTTGACATATTTCATGACTTTTTAGTTTCACTTACTTCGACCTAGATAGGTCTATTCTCTTGTGTACCATCTTGTGTACTTGGGCTTTGCCTATCTTTATTAATATATTATTAATTACTTATAAAAAGAAAAAATTTTAATTGTTGACATATCATCTGATGTTCTGAAGGGTGACATGCAAGCTTTGGAAGATTTGACTTATGAAAAGAGGAGAGAATTTTTGATGAAGCACCAATTGCCGAGAGAACTCCCTGTGGTTTCGTTCCACACAGAAGCTGGCATTTCTCCTGCTGTTTTGAGCACATTATCTCATGTTGCACATGCTGAGCTACCATCTATAGCTGAACCTACAAAACTCCCAGTGGTAATTCCCCTCGGAGCTGCAATGGCTGCATGTGCCCAGCTGCTGCAAATCAGGTATGGCGAGAAGAGCGATGGGCTCGTCACGTGTCGTGATGCAGAAGTCCCTGGATCCATTGTTGTGCGGCCGAAACGAAAATTAGACCATGCTTGGATGGTGTATTCATCGTTGAACGATGACCCATCAGAAGCAGATGCCTCCCAAGTGTGTGAGGCTCTTTTGACGTTACTAGTGGATGTTGGGCAGAAGAGAAGGCATGAATTTTCTATGAAAGATGAATGAGGCCAGTTGTATTGGGTTTCATCTCATTGTCATGAGGTGGTTGTTCTGTCAGCCTCCTGTTTCTTTTCTTAACCACTTTGCTCTCTTTCTCCAACCAAGCTGAACTAGTTTAGAGCCAATTATTTGTTTGTACATATAGCAGATACCTTGATAAATAACTGGGGGTCCACCCGAATTAAAATTGTAGAAGGCAAAACGTGCTGCTATCAAACTGGAAGAGTGTGGATAATGGTTGTGTCGATTATGATCTTTTTCCTCTCTCTTTTTATTATTTTAATATAAAAAAAAAATGAAAAGAACAAAACTGATGAAAAAAAATTGTTAGTTGTTGGTGAGACCTTCAAAAGAGGGACTACCTTCTAAATAAAAATGAACCCTTTATAACTCCCAAGTCCTCGATCGTTTCCATTAATATTATTCACAATTTCTTGTTTGGCAGATTTGGAAATTGGGGCCTTAATAAAAAAAAATCCTGGTCTAAAATTCGAATTTTTTTTAATTGCAGTTTATCAGATTTCAAACTGCCTATTTTATATTTTAGAAGAAAAAAAATTAGAATTTTCCCCCCTAAAAGAATTAGAAAAAAAAATGTTAAATATAGTCGTAGAGTATTTAAACGTCGTATAATCGTTTTAAAAAAGAGTTAGATTTACTATTAAAAAAATTAATTTTTTTTTACTTAATTTTTTAAAAATATTAACATAGACTAAACGCACATATCATTATTCTTAATAAAATTCCCTTAAAAGAGCTCGCGGCACAGCGGAGACCTTCTGCAACTACCAATAGGATCCTCAATCTTTATAGAAAATTGAAAAATCCAAGTCAAGGCATGGGGCCCAGCGCTCTTTCCACAGGTTTTACCAATCAGACTCAGCCAAGTCACCTACTTCGCTCCCACTTCCCCGTGAGTCACCACGTTTAGATTCCTCGAACAGGTGGACGTACACAAAGGCCGCCACGTTCAATACCAAAATTACCCTCCTAACTTTCTCAAAATTCCGTGCTTGGTCTTTTATAGAATCACACAAAATGTCGCACATTTTTCTCTCTCCTACTGGAGCTTCGGAGAGGGATAGAGAAACTGGAGAAAGTGCGTCGTTTGAGAGAGAAACAGCCTCGAATCCATGCTCTAACATAGAGATAGGGATGCAGATATAGACAGAGAGCTTTGATGCAGGTTTGGGGAAATTAGGGGTTGGAAGCTAGTGAAGAACATTATTTTTGGTGGAAAGTTTGAATTAGGGTTTTGAGGAATTGATTAGTCTAGGGTTTGTTTCTGTATTATCTAGTTCTGATATTAATATTAGGGGGGTTCTAATCTTTCAGTGGTATGGTAATACCAATTTTTGGTGTTGCTTAATGCTAGTGGAGCTTGTGGGGGGTAGATGCTAGGGTTTCCATGGGGAGCACAGGTGAGCCAGACCGAAAACGGCGTCATTTTGGCTCCATATCACCCACGGCTGCCGCTACTCCTAAGAAGCAACCTTTTTTGCCCATTTCCGAGGACAAAAAGGTTAGGAGCGTTTACTTCCGTAGTTTCTTTTTTCGAAAGTTATATTGTGTAGCTCAAGAAATTTTGTGGGTTTATTTTGACTTTATAGTGTTTTGTGTATTTGGTACATGTACTTTTTATCCTTGTGTTATCTGGCTTGTCTGAAAAATTTATTCAGTTGAGGTGGTTATGAATTGCTAGCTTGTTACTAGCATAGAATTTCCATTTCTAGCTTGAAACCATTTTATGAATGTTGGATGCTAAATTGGATGACCGCAAATTTGTAGGGATCTATTTTCTTTATTTCCGGTGGTTATTGCCTTGTATATACTTGATGTTGATTATAATATGGTACTCTGCTCAGCATTTTTGGCATCTGGAATTTGGTTAAATTGGTAATAGCATTGTGCTTTTAGCTGTGATAGAGGTGCAAAGCCTACTTTTTGAAGGGGAAAAAGTGATCTGGCTCATAGGATTTTGATCATACAATTGGATCACCAATTTCGAGATGACTTCATCCTTTATCAGTTGGAACCTACATTTGCATTTTTATGATGATACCATAATAACATGTTCACACCACGCATTTTCAGCTGCTTTTGGGTTGCAAAAAGATAAATGGTCTTCTTCATTATCTTGATAGTTTTTAACTTATGTTTTCCATTTGTGGTGATGTAGCTTGATATTACTGTTCTTCAATATCAAAATCAAAAGCTTGTCCAGAAGTTAGAAGCTCAAAAGGTTGAGTCTTTTTCACTTGAGAATAAATTCTCTCTATTGAAGCAGAAGCAACAACCATATGATTCCACGTTAGTAGTGGTCAATAAGTCTTTGGACAAGGTAATAATTATTTTTGTTTACATTGCTGTGCTCTTCAATAATCTTGGGCAGTTTTTTTGGTTTTATGTCTGCATAATTGTAGTATATTGCTTGATGGTAAATGTCTCTTTTCTGAGATCAGCTGGTGAATGACTTGGAGTCATTTTCCATCAAAACAAGAGACTCGAGCAGTGAACAAGATGGCAAACATCTGCCAGTTATTGATGGTGAGGATCAACTGCCTTAAATATTGTTTTGTTTATTCTTTTGTGCTACTTTTATTTGATTGAATGATTAGTTTATTCTGATTTTCTCAGCATTAGTTGTCTTATGCTTAATAGCCTCTTAGCATTGAAATTGGTTGTGTAGTAAGGAGTAGGTAAAATACTCTTGCCTCTTCTTGTGGTACCTAATTCCCTATTGAAGTATTTTGTTTTGGTTTTATTTCTTTTGGTTCCATAAAAGGATGTGGAGGGTACTTTCAAACAAGAAATATTGCTAATCAGAATACCTTTCTCAATGGCAGTGATGAGACCAGGAATCAAGTTCTCAAAATTCTTCTAATAGACTTATGGAGGACAGCTCCTTTGTGTTTATTGTGGAGTATTCAAAATGAACACAATGCATGGAATTTTGAAGACTAGGAGATATCCTAATAAGAGTTGTAAATCATGTTGCTTAAATCGTCGCATGATTTGCAAACCTCCCTTTAGCATATAGCTCTTCTGGCTTTGTAGATTTTCGTCTTCTTGTTCTCACTCCCATTCTTAACTAAGTGCCTGTTTGGGATTTTTGTAGGTAATTGAGCTTTTACTTGTAGAGTTTTAATAATAAAGTACTTATTTACTGATGAAAAAATGTAGAATTTTGTTAAAAAGCTCTACTATTGGTAACATACACCTAAAGCACTTTTAAAATTGTTACAGTGGTTTTCCGCAATCTCTGGAGGTGCTTTTCAACAAAAGCTTCAATTTGGAGCTTTTTAAAAACATGGGGTTTTAGATTTTTTGTGTGCTTACAGAACTTTTAATATATTTACCGAACACATCATTTTTTCTTTCAAAGAGCTTTTAAATTGTTAAAAAGTACTTTTCAAGCTGTTAAACTCATAACCAAACTGGCACTAAGTGTTCTTATGTATCCCCCCAATGTGCTTGGGTTCTGCCTTAGTGTCCTTTAATGAATATCAGTGGCATTACTCAGAAGGCCTCCATATTTGTAAGAACCCAAGAAACTCCAAATCAGCAGAGATGGTTGCAAATTTGAAAATTTTGTAATCTTTGAGTGAGCCTTCTTTATATTGTATTAATAATTGGAATGGCTTTCTTTGTTATAGAAACCATTTTCTAATTCAGTATATTATGCAGTGAAACCTCAATTTTCCAGTATTCATTTAAGGACTCCAATAATCAAATGGTGCTTCTGAGAGTTTGTATGTGACATGTTTGTCTTTGTTAGAGTTCCTATAATTCTCACTTATTAAAAAATAAGAAGTCCCTATAATTCTCGGAAGCAGCAGAACATAGGACGGTGAAAAAATGAGAGACTTGAGACTGGTATTCTAAAATGTATCCTATACTATATTTTTCTAGCGTGTCAAACATTTGTTTATGTGGATGCCGCCTTTTTTGCAATGCGATTGGCGATTCTAATATGAATTGTAAGTTCTCTTTCAATCAAGGGCATAAAGTTCAAACTACATGGAGAGTACCTGGAAATGTTATCAGTATAATGAATCGTTGTACTCTTATGATCTGCTCTTCTCTTATCATCTCAAGCTCCCCCCCTCTTCCAGATTTTAATTTAATCATTGCCATCACTATTGTGCAAATCGACATGTGGATAAGGCACTTTTGAAATGCTTTTCAGATGGGGTTCCCTCTACATTTAAGGATGCTTTTCTTAGTCGACTCACAGAAACAGGTGCAACAGAAAATTCTTCTACATATAACTGTGCAAATTATGTGAAAGAAGATAGCGAAACTGCCACTAAAAAGACACAGAACATTTTACGCAACATGGTAGCTGCCATTGATAACCTGTGGTATCTAAAGGATGGATTATCAGCTGCAGTGTTGAAAGAACTACCAGAAGATGGTACGGATTAATAGGGCTAGATGACTTTCACACTTTCTGTTGTGACCTTGTTGGTCCTCAAGTTAGCGCTCAGTTCTATTCATGTACTTCTCCTTTTGCTAGGTGCATGCAGGCAAAAGACCTCCCATGATTTAGAGAAAGAAGTTAAGAACTTGAGAATGGAATTTAGTGATCTTCATTTGAAGCACAAATCACTTGCAAGGGAATTGCAGAGACACCAAAACGTTCATGCAAAAAATAAAGCAGAAATGAAACATTTAAGAGGTAACTTTCTTATTATATATCTGGTCAGTTATGTACCTCTCAAAAGCATCAATCATATGAGTGAATGCTAAATGAGAAATGTAAGTAATTTGGATGAAACATGGGGTAGACTCATTTCTCAGCAAGAAAGTGAGTACTTGAAATTTGAAAATTGGTTGGAATTCAGAAAGCTCACCCCCCACCCCCAAGTGTAGCAGATCAGTATCATATATATGCAATATTTTTACCCATACAGTTGCTTTGGCATGGGTGTGAAAACTGGATTCATCCCCAGGTGTGTCAAAATTCAAAATGCACTTAGCATGAGTCAGATGGCAAAGTGTCCTATTGTTTGTCTGCCAAGTACATGACAGTTAGCATTGTCTATTGAATGGCAAGGGTATGCTTTGGATATAGCAATTTTGGCTATATCACTATTTCTATAACCTATAATTGCGATCCCTGAGCAGCTGTCAGTTACTTCTATTTGAACATTGTATTCAAAATGCATGAAAGATTAAAGTTTTCTTGTATCACTAAAATAGCACAAATTGGCAATGCTCTTGTATATGTCCTCTATACTTGGGCTTTTGCCTATTCTTATGATCAATAAAATTTTGTTCACCAATTAGAGAAAAAGATTAAAGAAGTTCATAATTGAAACCTGTGATGAGACTGGATTGCATGGTGTAATAATTTGCAATGATTAGTTTCCTAAGACAAATGTCTTGGGATGTGAACGTAGTAGAGTAGATAGTAAAGGGCTACCTAACATACACTTATAAATTTTTGTCTATCCTCTTTTATTATGCATTTTTTTGTAGCTTCTAATGGAGGTGTTTTTTCAAGAAAACTTTTTTTCCTGTGCTGGATACAATTTGGCATTAATACTTTCCAGTTGCATTATTAACATAGCCCCCGAAGCAATAAAGGTTTTCCACTTGCATTATTCACATCATCCTCTTCTTTTGTAGATTTTCTGAATTACTTATCATATATATACTATATATCTGATGAATTCTTCTTGTTCACTTTTCTTTTCTTTGTTTTACTTATAAAAATATCTTTTGTATACCTACAGTGTACTCAGGTTGTACCCCTAGTGCTCTTTAATAATTTGTGGCAAATTTACTTATAAAAAGAAAAACAAGGGTGATATCATGAATTTCATAAATCTCAATGCATCTGACATACTCATCCAAAACAAAGGTCATATTTATATTGCATGGCAGAAAGAGTGAAGCATATTATTTTTACCAGTTATAAATTATACATTTTTATCAATCTCACAAATGAAATTCAAGAATAAGATTAGTTGATGGACCAAGAGAAATGTCTGGGGATCAACTGCTAGCAATATTTAGAGGTTTGAGCCTTCAAGTGCAAGTGTTTATTCTTGAGAGCTGCCCCTTTGTGCGAGGTGAAGGTCGGAATTATTCAACTCTAGCTTCCAAGTACCCTCTTTTAAATTTTTTTTTTTTTTTCTGTTCACTAAAAAATGATAGAAACATGTGTGAAGACCATGCCCATGCACATTGATCCCTTAAATTGCCTACTGTCCTTCAACATAATGAGACACATGCAATTGGTACAAGTCATGCTATTCTAAATTCCAGATATTTTACAGCCCCCTCCACCCAACCTGAAAGAAAAAGAGAACCTTTCTTTTCCAACAAAAAAAAAAAAAAAAAAAACTGGGTTGTGGTAGGCATTGATTTTGATGCTCTGCTAGGTGGTGAGTGACTCAATTTTATTGGTTTTTGAAGAGGAGTTGGAGGTTGCACTTTTAGAGCTAGAAGAAAATAATTGCAATTTAGCAATTCTGAAAGCTCAGAGAAATGCTGCAAAAGGGGCATTTTTCCCTATCTTGAATCTAGGGAATAATCAAGGTGCTGGTGATAGAGTTAGAGATACACAAAAGGATCTGCATGATATGGAATCCACTCTCAAAGAACTAACAGTAAGTTGTTGACTTGAGAAAATTTTATTCCTTTGTCTTGGACTTTTTTTTTTTTTTTTTTCCCTCTTGGTCAGCATTTTGAGAAAATTTTAAACTGGAAGAGACGTGCACATTAATTGGGTTGAGCTCCACAGGACCAAGCTTCATGTCGGCTTACAGAACTGAGAGGGCTTCATGATGAAAGGATAAAAATATTACAGCACTTATCTAGTTTGCAGGTCACTTTCTATTAAATTGATGTCTCTGCTGGTGTCATACTTGCAAATACTTCTTTCTAAAGAATCATTTTGAATAACAGTTATGTTTATCCAGTCACATAATTACAATGGGGATATTTCATGACAGAACATGTTGAAGAATGTTAAGTGTATTTCCTCTTCCAATGCTTACCTCCTGGTGAGAGATCAAACAGAAAAGTCAAAATCAGAAGTTTTGCAGTATCAGGCCTTATATGAAAAACTACAGGTTGTAACTGGTCGGTAGTTTCATTTATGCCTCCATCTGTCATCTTTTTTGTAAGGGTTTTGGTTCTGAAGCTTACCATACTTTTTCCTTGGTGATTGTAGGTTGAAAGGGATAGCATTCTGTGGAGGGAGAGAGAATTGAATATTAAAAATGACATTGCTGATGTTTTCCGAAGATCATCTGCTGTTGCTGATTGCCGAGCTGCTGATCTGGGGATAGAGATACAGAAACAGATTGAGGAGATTAATATGATTGAATCTAAGCTAAAAGAGGCCTCAAGAGAACCAGGTTATAATCAACCTGATGCTTTTCTTTGATCATTGAACATGTGCTACTGCATCTCTGAAGGGTTATGCTGCAATAATGATGAAGATACTCTGCGTTGCAGGAAGAAAAGAAATTATTGCAGAATTTAAAACCTTGCTTTCTTCATTTCCTGAAGACATGAGCATTATGCAAATTGAACTAAGTAAATACAAAGAGGCTGCTTCAGATGTTCATTCTCTAAGGGCTGATGTGCAATCTCTTTCCTGTATTCTTGAGAGGAAGGTGAGTATTCTTATCTGTTCAGTTATATTCTTAGATGCAGTTGAAGAAGCTCCTTTTTTCCCTAGCAGGTGAAAGAATGTGAAACCTCATCTGCAAGATCTGCTGACCAAGTTGCAGAGATGCAAAAGCTGCAAGCTTTGGTACGATATGTTCTTTCACTTGTATCTGGATGCCCCATACTGTCAACTGGATAGATATGTGGAATTTCTGTGAAATATTTCTCATTTACATTTTCACTCGTTCAAGAATTGTACAACTTACAAATGACGTGTTTTTGGAAGTTCATTTATAGTGTGTAGGTACCAGTTTGAGTATGTGCTACTTATTGGGGGCAAATAGCTCCATATACGATAATTGTATCAACTTGACCTATACAATGACATTTGTTTTAAGGATACTTTTGTTAATAAGCTAAAAGGGCACTAGCCAAGTACACATGGAGTTTACAAGAAAAAATCCTAGACAGAAAGACAAGATGCATAAACTAATGAAAACTAAACTAGAAGGACAAAAAATGGCACCCATCAATTGGTAAAGAGCATTCAAAAAGAGGGCCTTAAGACCCATCATCGACTTCTCAATGTCTTTGAAGATGTGGCTATTCCTTTCTCTTCAAATACACTACATTGAGCGACGCTAAATTATTTTCTGCAAATATTTTCTTTGGCGACTCAAACTTACCTTTCCAACTCCAAAATAGGCCCACCACCTGGTGAGTCATAACCCGAGCTAGCCTGAAGAGGCCGTTTATCAAACTCCATAGAGAACTAGCTATCTCACAGTGAAATAACAGATGCTCTATGGTCCCTCAATCCTAATTACACACACAACATCAGTCAACTATGACAAGATGCTGTTCTTAGGTATTCCATGGTGAGGCATCCCCTTCTCGGGTGGAGCCTTACTACACCATATGTTCCTCCAAGGAAAGGTGGTGCTATCATGGGAAAAAAGGCCTCTGTAGAAAGATTTAACTTCAAACACCTCTTTTTTGGAAGGGCCTCAAAACATGTTCTCACTTTCCACATCAACTTGGTAGAATATACCTGATTTGTAAATTGTCTGCTACCGATGCTTCCTTTAAGTATGCTATACAATTAACTGGTTGGTTCCTATACCACACACCAAACCGAATTGTTATTAGTGGCTTCAAAATCTGATATTGCTGCTTCAAAGGAAGGCAAAGCAGGCTGAACTACAAGAGTGCATATGGCAACTATCACACCCATCCTTCCTAATATTTTTCCAAAGACCAGATTCCGCTGCATCACAACCCCATAGTGTTTGGAGTGAATTTTTTTATCATTGAACACAGGCTCCTTGGAGATATGACTTAAATGAGGAGGCCATCCTCTTACTGGAAGGAATAGCAATTATGGGGGACTATATGAAGTAGAATTTTTTTGTAAGAATCCTATGCCTGTTGATGTTTTTCATTGATGCGTTTTCACTTCCATTCCTTTATCTGTACTGATGCAATCTCCTGTTTGGTTCAACACATTCACGCTGTGAGTAGAGTTGTTTTCTTGAGAAAATTATTAGATATTATTTGTTGTCATATTGAATCTTTGGTTACAAAGGGGCCTGTTTGACCCGTTCTTTATCATTGGAAGTATACAATCTACCAATGATTTGGCTTTAGTTAGTTTTCCTGTTTTCTTTTTCAGGTCCAAGATTTGAAAGAAAGTGATAGGGAGTTAAAGTTGATTTTGGAAATGTATAGACGGGAATCCACTGATTCAAGGTTAGAGATTCTGCACAGATCTTTTTCTTTTAGTTCACATTTATAATTTGATATGGTTATGATTGCATAATGTCAATATGGTCTAACAACTCAATTCTGCATAAAGTAAGTTTTGCGCATTCAGCTCTATTACTTTTTATGGGTGGCTTGGATGATGTGAGGTATATTAGTTAGTGTTCTTAGAAGCTTATAAGATTCTGCAGGGATGTCATGGAAGCCAGGGACTTGGAATACAAGGCATGGGCTCATGTCCAAACTTTGAAATCCTCTCTTGATGAGCACAACTTGGAATTGCGAGTCAAGACAGCAAATGAGGCTGAGGCCATTTCCCAACAAACGCTTGCTGCAGCAGAAGCTGAGATTGCTGAGCTGAGGCAGAAACTAGAAGCTTCTAAAAGGTTTGGTTTACTTTGACGAGGCAAAACATTTTATTTGACCTGCTGTTACTGTTGAACCTTCTTTTTTAGATTTTTTTACCCTTTTTAAATTCAAATATCTTCTATGAAAACCATTGTGCATGTTGCTCTCTCTCTCTCTCTCTCTCTCTATATGTATATATATATCTGGGTATCTGGAGAGCTGCTTTCAAAAAAGATCCCGACAGTAGATAACTCTATTAATCTTAAAAAGGTCATTGATAGGTATGTTTTGTGAAGAGACAGTAGAACCTGTTTTGTTCTATGGTTTTTCTGGAGAGCTTTTCCTGGTAGTTGTTTTTCTTTTCCCTTTATACCTTTATTTGGGATATACAGGATGAAGCTTGGGTGGTGGTTGATATGTTGTGGAGTGTAATAGTTTGAATGTGGTTCTGTTATAAGTAATGCAAGCTTTTGTGAGGAGTAGACTTCGTAATGTTTACGTTGTTTAACAACCAGGGATAAAACTTAGGCTCCGTTTGGCAACACAACTGTTCTCAAGTATTCTTAGATATTTCATTTCCAAACATCACTCAAAACACACAACACTTTCAATTGCAAATCTTCAACTTTTTCGACTAATCATTATCTAATCATTATAACTTTTCTGAACAAAACACAAAAACAATACTACTTTTTCAAGTTTCAAAACAAAAATAATATTCAAATAATTTTTAACTTTATAATATTTTTATTTAACTTTTTCTCTCCTTTCTCCAAATTCAATAAAACATCTTAACTTAAACCATTTCACTTATATTCACAGATATACTGAGATATTCTAAGTATCCAAATGGGTTCTTAAACTTCTGTTTCTACAATAAGGATTTGAACATTACACTTTGATTGGATGGCTACATCGTGTCATTTTCTTTTGGTTTTTTGGATGGCTTAAATCTGGGAGCTATGTGTAACGTCCCAATAGAAGGCCGAAACCACATGACCTATACTCTAAAAGAACTAGTCAATGATACAATTGGAACTCTATTGGAACCTCATAAAGAGCAAGAACTCCTCCTTTCCAAGCAATATGTGATCCCATTCACCACATATCCTTATCTTTATTATATGGGGTATCACACTATTGTTCCATTCTATTATCTATGTTTCTATTTTCTCTTGTACCTGGGCTATGCCCTTTGTGTTTTTTTAATGAACTATTTGACTCCTCGCTTAAAAAAATATTTATATTTAGTTGTTCCCTTGTATATTTCTAGTTTACTATGGATATGTGCCTTGGCATGTTGAATGTATTTTTCTTATCAAGAAACAACCATTAGTTGTTACATTGTTGCGAGAGGTTTATGCGTTATGTAAACCTGGTTGGTATTGTGTTTGAAAACTTAATAGCTTCGTTTTATCATTTAGGCCCCGTTTGGTTTCACAAATGATCTCATCCCATCTTATCTCAACATGCACCATTCAAACACAAACACTTTTTAATTTCAAACTTTCAACATTTTCATTTAATCATATTGCCTAATCATTACAACTTTCCCAAACTTCAAAACAAAACACAAAAAACAATTCAAATTTTTTCAAATCCCAAAACGAAAATAATATTAAAAAATTATATTCTAACAATATTATAACTTTCTAATATTTTTTTTCAACTTTTTCTTATTTCCCAGAACCCCATAAAACATCTTAACTTAAATCATTTTACTACTATTCACAAACTATTCACAGATTTCTTATCTCATATGTGTAACCAAACGAGGCCTTAGCGTCCTGATGATCTAGAATATTGTACATTATACTTTCTTATGTAAGTAATAAAGCTTCCTTAATAATACTAAAAAAAAAAAAACAAAAGGTGCATCCAGGTCCACAACGTGTATACGAGGGTCATCTATTTAGAATTAGAAAATGGTACAGAAAATAAAAACAATTAACCTACTAAAGTCTCTAGAGGCTTTCAAAAGAAAAAAACATAAACATAGAGTTTTGAGCTCCTTCAATGTCCATTTGCGATCCTCAAAGTTCCTCTTGTTCCTTTCCCACCATGTGCACCATACCGGGCAAGTAGGAATCATGTTCCACACTACTCTTCTGGGCATGATCCAAGTAGGAACTATTTACATCCTATTTGACCATTGGTTTTTTGTTGTTTAAACATGATAACGGTGTAAAAGAAGTACTTTCAAAATTCAAGCTTAATTCTGTTTCAGGGATATATCTAGACTTACTGATGTCCTGAAGTCCAAGAATGAAGAAAATGAGGCATACTTATCTGAAATAGAGGTTAGTATCCTATAATCTAAAAAATTTGGGGACTCGTGAACAATCATAAAATTGGTTTAATTAATGTTGTTTTTCTTCAGTCAATTGGACAGGCATATGACGATATGCAGAATCAAAACCAACATCTGTTGCAGCAAATTACGGAGAGAGATGACTATAACATTAAGGTAATTGTCTATCACGCAACTTTCGTTAAGGGCAAAATACACAAAACTCCACTCGAACTACCACCCAATTTGAAATCGCTTGCCAAATTATCACCTTCGGCAATCACCCTTCAAACTAACAAAAAATTGCAATGTACCCCCTTTTTCCCCTTAAATAAAAAAACTACTCTTAAAGAATCTTAAGAAAAAAAGACAATGCCCTATTACATTCAAAAGAATTAGTTTTTAAGAAAATAAATTTTTGAAAACAAAAATTATACTTATAAGAATTTTTTTTTTTTTTAAAAACCTGAATATTTTTTTACAGTCAAAAAATTACTTTTTAAAATAAACCAGTCTCTGACTCTCTTAGAAAAGATTTTTTAATTTTTAATAAAAATGATTTTTTAGAAAACCTTTTTAATTTTAAAAAAATTAATCTCCAGTTTCTCTTGGTTTTTTTAATGTCTTTAAATATTTTTTTACAAATTATATTTTAATTTGATTTTTTTTTTTTACTTTTTTTATTTGATTGCGATTGATTCTATTGTTTTTTAAAATTTAATTCTTTTATAAAGGGTATTTATGTCAGTTTTTCTGAGGGTGTATATTACAATCTTTTTTGTAGTTTGAGGGGGTGATTGCAAATTGGAACATAGTTTGATTGTGGTTTGTGTTTGCACTTTCTTTTACGAGATGATGTAGTATTTTTTGTTCCTTCAGCTGATATTTCTTACCTTTTTGGTTTTAGGTAATGGGTTTAATTCTTGTTATGGATATTAAGATGTCAGATGTGTGTTGTTTAAATATATAGGTAGTAGGTTCTAAATGTGGTATTAATGCCATGATATACGTTGTGGTCCTTTCATACGTTCATAGAACTTGTGTAACTGCATTTAAAGCCAAGTGTTTGAGCTGCATATTGCTGCTACTACAAGACATGATGCCTTTGCTGATGATAGACTCGCCCTGTAAATTTCATTATGTTGAGAAACTTTTGTTTAGTAAAATGTGTTTTGCCTTGAGTTAAACATTGTACAGCTCTTGTGTATGTGGTTGAGTTTCACTTAAACCTATAGGCTATAGCGCTAGTATTTGTTGACTTTCAGACCTCTGAAACGTCTCATCATTCATGAATTGGTATGTTACATTGTGGGTTGGCTGTTTATGTTGTTTTGTATGTAGAATATCAATTTACGAAATAAGTGTTTGTTCAGCTGGTATTAGAGGGTGTCAGGACAAGGCAGCTTCAGGATACTCTGATCATGGAAAAACGAACCATGGGGAGGGAGGTTCAGCAAGTGAATGCATCTCTCTGCTTTTTTGAAATGAAGGCTTCAAGGATCGAAGATCAGGTATTTTTGAGCCAGAATTTTCGATTTGAATTGATAACAACAAACTGTGTATATATCTTGAGTTCAAATGACGCTTCTACTTTAAAAGTTTCTCAGAGCAAAGGAATATTTTGAGTCAAATGTGCTTTGCTTTGCAGTTGAAAATTTGCTCAGAACAAATTCAGAAACTCGTAGATGATAAGCTTCATGGTTCATTTACCTTGGAAAGTACACACAAGAAATTGTTGGATGTGAGAAGATCATTTCAGCAGGCACAGGAGTCACTAGAGGAATCAGAATCTAAGGTTGAAAAAAGTCGAGTGGCGCTTGTGGAGCTGCAGATAGAACTAGAGAGGGAAAGGTACAGAAAATATTGTGCTTCTTTACTTCCAATGTCTGCAGTGTGTGGGTTTACCTATCAAAAAAAATTTCTGCAGTGTGTGGGTGGTGATCAATTTTTCATTCTTGGTCAGGTTTGAGCAGAAAAGAATAGAGGAGGAATTGGAAGTTGTAAGGAGAAAGGCTTCACGTCTTAGAGCAGAGACAGAGGGCTCATCAATTGTTGAGAAGCTCCGGGAGGAACTTAGAGAATATCGGGATATTCTGAAGTGTAGTATCTGCCTTGACAGGACAAAAGAGGTAAATAAATATTTGATCTGCGATTTTATTATTGTATGGGCTTTAGTATTATTTTTATCTTGGAGTAAGTGGTGATTGAAGTATGGTTCCCAGTTTAAGAAGTGGATTTGTGAAACATGGAAAATGGAATTTTTCACCTGAATTAGGTTTAATGATGTGGATCACGACTGCTAGTTCCAACCTATTTCACACCTAATAAAGGGCAGCTGAAAACAGTTTCCCCAAACTTTGCTTAGTGCTTGGCTAACAATTTACATGACACATTTCATACTGTATATTATATATGTTGAAAGAGGGTAAGTTTGTTTTGGTTTCATTATCTGCTACACATCCAAAAAACTGTCAAAGATGAATTGGTCGACCTTATTGTTTGCCATTTGGAATTTCTATTTGTTCTATTTCCGAACTGTTGTTTAGAATAGGACAATAAAATTATATATAATAACTAGAGTTAACATTTGGTGTGCACTTTAATAATCCTATGCGAATGATTAAAAAGTCGGGTAGTTTGAGTTTCATGTTCATTCTTTTTTGTATTCTTGGAGATGAAAAGAGAAAAAAAGGAGAAAGGGGGAGCAAGTGTTACTTGTGTTGCATGGTAGTTTGTGTCCAAGGCTCCAGATTTTTGTAATTTGCATATTGTTATGATCTAGTAGTATATAACTTGTCCAAAAACAAAAATAGAATGATTTCAGTCTCGGTAAAATAAATCCCAAGTCCTTGGTTGGGGCTCAACCTCGTAAAATGATAGCAATTGAGCTTTGATGCGTCAGCTACGTTTTTTTTTTTTCATGCATTTGGCTGATCTAGCTGTGCAACACAAGTGAGTTAGGAACAGAAGTTCTTTCCCTTTCCTCCTCTTCAGGGATGTTGTAATTGTGCAGATTGGACTTAGGCGAGTAGTACTTGGAGAGGCTACTAAATAACTATTGTTATAGTTTTTATGAATTACATGATGCAGATGTCTATTACATTGAGGTTCCTGTGAATAGTCTCCTAAGATAATCTCTTCCAATTAAAAAATGTGAAATAAAGATCGCAATATTGTTGCAAGTGTTCCCCCTTGGTGCAAGCTAGAATTCCACGTAATGTGATGACGTCAAGTGTGTCCCACTTCTTAACATGTATGCTTTGTTCATTTCTCCTTCTCACAGAGAGAGAATATGGTGTCATGGTAAATTTGGATGATAATAAATACATATAATTTTACCAATCAAAAAAATATAAATACATATAATTTTAACGCTGGGTGCTTTCTAGGGGATGGGCACGTAAGTATTCCAGTATGTTTGGAATGAGATCATTGTCTTTGTACGGTATGAAGTTGGGCAACTTATTTTCAAATATTGTGACTAAGATTATTTTCCCTCCAGGTTGTGATTACAAAATGCTACCACTTGTTCTGCAACCCCTGTGTGCAAAGAATTATTGGAACTCGTCACCGCAAGTGTCCGACATGTGCCACAAGTTTCGGGAGTAATGATGTCAAACCCGTTTACATCTGACAGGAAGCTGAGAAAACTTTGTTTCCTGATTCTTTATGAGGCCTATAACGATATGTTGTGGGGCATAAGACCTGTTGCACGTGATTTGAGGCTTGATATGGATACAAAACAGGTTCACATGTATTGTTATTAGAGAATTGTAGGAGTACGGTCAAGTTCTTGCCCTTTTTTATCCACCGGTGGAAATCATCTTATTTTTGCTGGTTCTAGGTTCTAGGTTTTTTTTTTTTTTTTTATAATTATTATTATTATTTTACTATTTGAATATTTAATTGTATTTATTATGTTTGTTTTCTCATTGAACTGCTTGGAGCCCCTAGAAGCTTTCAATTTGTTGCAGATTAATACGTTTCGACCCAATGCTTATTCCTTGAGACCTTGGAGGATGCGTGATCAAATGAATTGTTATGCTAATTTTGATTGAAGCATATCCTTGCATACGTCTCTGGGGTAAAATATGGGATGTCAGATTTCTTTTGTATCTTCTTGGTCCAAACGTCTCTTTCAACCTTGAAAGAGCTTGGGCAGTGACATTAAATTTTGGCTTGTGCAGTTTTTTAAGTGCATGTTCGTCAGACCTTAGAGCTTGTCAATTTCAATTTTTTGTTGTTTTTAGAGCTACTTATCTTTGTCTGTATAACTATAGCATGTTACTGTACTCAACAATATGCCAGGTATGTAAAAGAAATGATCCACTTATTTTTTCTGAAATATCAAAGCAGTTCCTATTTTTATTATGGTTATGATGTCTGGTGTTCAATTCTTTCCTTGAGCTCGATAACTATCCGAGTCGGGTTTTCTTTCTCCTTTTTAGGGTAGGAAGAGAGAAATCTGTTCACAGAGAGTATAGTTTTCTTTACGGCCAAGAAGCTAGGAAGGAGTTTTCAAAGCAGGGAAGTGATATCTTTTTCCTTTTTTATTTTTCGAACTTTGAGGTAAGAGTCGGCTTGTTGACCCCTTTCCTACTGCATGATTTGCCCTTTCATTGTCCATCACATTGCTCCATCTCACGGTTCTCCAAAAATGACCAGATTTCTTATTTTCCTAGTGAATAGCTCATGTAGAATGAGATTCTTATTATTATTATTTTTAAAATTAGAAAACAAATAATAGAAAACCAAAATTTACCCTCGACTGGTGAAAACCAGAAATGTGAATTACCATTTGATACTGGAAACTGGAAAGGTTACATAAATTACATGAAAATTAGAAAAGGGGCATTTTGCTTTATTTATTTAGGGATTCGTGACTTTAATTTAATAGGTTTTACAGACTCCTGTAACTCATTCTATCCAATGGGAGGGTTCCGTATTTGCGCGCACGCACACGTCTAAAAGCGAAAGATTTATAATCAATCAAATAACAAAATTCGGGACAAGCGATCGAAAGGTGAAAGAAAGAACACAGGTCCATATTTTCCATATTTCCGAAAATTATAATATGAGCAAGATATATATATATATATTTATATGCAAATAATTTGAACGGCTGCCTCCCAATAACACATTCAACATCTGAGAGAGATTCATTTAAAAATAATTTGAACCATATGTACAGGCCTGGTTAAGCTGGGGAACATATATACTGAGGTCGTAAAGCACCATAAGCCACCTCATATCTGCAATGTCCAAACAGGGACACAGTTAAGCAAGAGGCAATAAAAGACAAGTGCAGTGGGACCCTCACATAAACAGTGCCCCCGGTGCAGCAAGCATTTTTGTAAAAGGCAATCAATCAATTGTACTTCGGAATGTTCAATACAAGGTGAGACTTGAAATCAGCTCTTCACTAAACTAACCCTATTATCAAGCATCTGAATGTTAACCTTGTAAGATGTATACATCTGATTGTGTTTGAAGCCATGTTTTAAGTTGGTATATCCTTATTAGTTTTTACTTATGGAAAAAAAAAAATACTTATATCCTTATTAGTTTTCAGCAGCAGTCTCAATAATATTAAATCTCATCATCTACACTAGATTGTCATCAAATCTTGAAAATGACCAATTTTCTGTTCACGTTGATAACACTATAGTACAGGAAAAAAAAAAAAAGCAATTTTGTTTCCATGGGGGACATTTTGAACACTTTTTTCTCTCGACAAACATATAATAATTATTTACTATATACAAATATTGCAATGCAAAAATGCATAATTTATCAGGAAATTTGTCAGATTCCAAGTGAAGGAGACTTCTGTCCCACGAAAGGACAATAAATGGAAATTTTCACCAAATGGCTCACAGATTGACATAACAGCTGAAAAATATAATAATGATGATGTTCAAATGTATAACAGTAATAACACAACCGAAGATGTGCAAAATTATGTTAAGCTAATAGATTATATACTCCAAAGCATCTATCCAAACAAACAGACCTACAGCACGGGATGAAAATACATCTTACTTTTAGATTTTTACCTATGGGTCAATTGCTGGAGCTGCCAAGATCAAAGTCCATGGTGTAGTCATATTCAATTGTTGGAATTACAGAGGCAACAAATTTCAAGAATAGGAATAGGTACCTGAAGAATTAAAATAGAGGTGACGAGGGGAATGCAAATCATTAACAGAATAATGCAAAAGCTACAAGCACATGAAGCAGCAATTTCTAAAATGTACATCTTATCTACCTGCGTATGCACTAGTTTCAATGTCACAATTATTTTGTACTTAACTGGTTTTTCTTAGTTCCATGGTAAGGAGGTTGCAGATGAGCATTTATGATTGATCGTTTATGGCAAGACACTGGCAAGCATGTTGACTGACAAGCTTGAGGTAATGTGTTGCTTATTCAGAAGAGAGGTGCAACAAAATCTCAATTTCGTTGTTAGAAATAAGAAACGTTCATGAAGGGAAGTGTGAAAGACCAATATGGAAAGGACATTATATAGAACATTAAATACTTGTCTCCGACACAATGCAAGTTGAGTGAGGGTATCAGATGTTGGTTGTGTACTAGAAATTCTTTCACAGGAAGCAATCAAATGCATATTTAACAAAAAAAAAAANTAAAATTACTTATCAACTTCTGGTTCAACTCCACGTGACATCAGTACATCAATGATCTTTTTCATCACAGCTCCATGTCGGCATGGATGCACCGATGCATGCTTCCCAGACATGTGTGGATGGCCCTCAATAGTTACCTGTACCCACAACATTTAACTTTAAAACAAAAATGCATAACAGGGCAGTGCATGAGGAACAAAACTGTTCTTTCATTTTTGTGCAGTATTATCACAAACAACTTATGATGCAAACCAGGGCAATTAAAATAACTTACAGGTTGAGGCTTCAGAAAGAATAATTAAGTACAAATCTAGTCAAAAAGAAACTATTGAGGTAAAACTATAAGCAAAAGAATATCTATTATGATAGACTGTCAAAGTGGGAATATTCTTAAAGTCATAATATTACACAAGGAAGCATTGCTCTTGTATGTGACCCGTGTAATTGGGCTTTTGCCTATTCTTATGATCAATAAAATCTTATTACCGATCAAGAAAAAAATATTAAACAAGGAAGCCATGAACAGAATCAAGGAAGACATAGCATCAAGAAGTATATTAAGCACAGCTCATAGCAGGCAGATGGTGGCTTCATATATGTGGAAAATAGTTTAATTCATGCCAAGACTTACTGTTTTGCGAGCATGATCTTGACTAACATCTTCAAGTACAAGCTCCGGCTCCAAAAGCATCCTTGACTAACACAATTGCAAAGGGGATTTTCTGTAAGTCCTATGAATGCATATTTGAATGGAAAACTTTCCTATAAAAACGGATTTGAAATGTTTGAATGAAAGCTAATCTTTCCCCCAAGATACACCATATACACCACTTTCTTTTTCCTCTGTGACACAGAACATACAATATATACACTTCCTGCTCAAGAAAATTACATTCAAGGGAACAAAACAAATGTCATAGTGGCATACTAAATTCATAAATTGTCATCTAGGCTCATAAAACTAGTGAATGTGTACCCAAAATAGAGTTTCAGCCAGTGTAAAGCACTCGAGAAAAGGGTCTAAAAATGGAAGCCAAAATTCACAAGATAAAACTTAGCAGAATTTGCGAAGATCTGACTTAAAACACAATAACTTAAAAAGCATGTTCCATGAATAAAATCTGCCACAGGTACTTTATCAGCAGCAGGATTTGAATCTTAAATACATCAGGGAAAAAAATAAAACGACGAAAAAATTAGAAAGGAAAAAGAATGAATTGGGGGGACTCTCCTACTAAACTCGACATTGTTGTGTTTCACTTTCTTACAAAAAATGAAACCCTAGTTCAAATATTTTCTCCCAACTGATATTTCACTATCCTCCAGCATAAACACATTGATCAATGTATACAATGTATACAGTGACCCCAATAATCAATAACTACGATTGATATTCAATTAGCAGAGATGTTATTTTCCTTGACATGTGAAATATAAATCAGAATAGGAAAGAAATGTGTAAATAAGGCAAAGTTGAGCCAAAACTTGAGGTGTTCGGGCTCAACGAGACAGACGTGTTTGAGCTTGGCTTAATCCGATGCCACCATGAACCCATGCACTTGGCTCAGCTCAGCTCAATTTGTTAGCATATGAACTACAACACCATGACCGAGTCCTAATTCCACGAGTGTAGCTCAAGCTTGTTGTTTAACCCATCTTAGTTCGAAAGCAAATGACAACCACCAATAGCAAATCATAATGCTACTAGGAACCTCAAAACAAGTAAGAACACATTATTAATGAGACGGACCTCATCATAACCAGTAAGCCACACACGAGGTGTCTGATAGTACTTATCATACCTGGAAACAAGGCAAAAATGATATAAGATATTAATGGATGGAATATGCAGAACTTATATTAGTTTTTATGACCTATACACAAATAATAGATTTCTATGTGCAGGATTCTTCTTTTGAGTAACACAAAATTAATTAAAAAGTGCAAAAGGTGCAATCAAGTACATAGAAACTTCTATATATGGAATTCTACTGCTTTATTGACTACGATGCTCAAAGTATAGCCACCGCAATTTTTTTTCTTTTTTATAAGCACCACAAAATTAGAAAAGAATAAAGATGACCTATATGTCCAAAAAAGCAAGGCGGTTTCCACCATTTTAAAAGGTAAGCAATGCTAGTTTAAATAAAATAAAAAGAAAGGAAAGAAGAAAACAATCAATCGTACGTGACGCTGACATCATAAGTTCGAGTCCGTAAAATATTGTCATCATCAGGTTCCCGAGCAACAATATATGTTGATGGCAGAGTTGCCTGCAGACATAGGTACAAGATGACGATGTAAATTCAGCTCACCAAATAAACTGAATGAGCAAAGACACCATTCATGACCCATATGAGTAAATTTAAGTTAAATATAACAATTTATAGTTTAAAAAGAGTTAATTATAATGCAACCGTCAGGCGCACTTAAGCGCAGACACCTCCTAGAGTCTAGGCACTAAGTGAAGTATGAGCATGTGTTTTTTAAAATAATAATTCATAATAATAAAAATATATTCACATAATACACTATAAATGTTTAAAAATCATAGTAATAATAATGCCTATTAACTGAATTTGTTAAAATTTTATGCAACATGACAATCAAGTGATCATAAAGTACATGGTAAAATCCTAATATACCCAAAAGGCAATGACCAAAAAGCACAAAAAAATGACCCCGATTCTAAGATAAGCAATACAATGCAGTCCTATAGTATATAATCATCCTCATCATTAAGCATAGGACCATCATCATTGTCATCAAAAGATTTGTAAGTTTGTAACCTTCATCATCTTTTTCATCAACTTTATTTAAACTGATTTCCACAAACAATAATTGTTAAAATTGATAATCTATATTTTTCTCAAAAGACTACCAAAGCATGCTTTAATAAAGGCACTTCGGTTTTCTGTGCACCCCCAGGATTAGTCGGGATGTTGTTTCTAGACACTCGGTACCAATCAAAAAAATAAAATAAAGGCGCTTTGGATTTTCTAAACAAAGCGCTTCTACCTTGGTGTTTTGCTGGTTCTGCAAATGCACTTCGGTTTTGGTGAGTGCAGTGCTCTAGCCTTGGCACTTTGCGCTTTGTGATTAGAGCATTTTTACCAACACAGGTAAAACCATTTGTGTGGCAGGCAAGAGCTCCCCCTTGAGGAGGGGGATAGACCCTACCCACCCCTTCTTTTTGATTGAGGGAACAAGGATCTCCATTCCATCCCTTGCATGATGCAAGGGTGATTGCACCACCTCTCTAGCGAAAAGGAGGATCCCTCCACCCCGTTCGGAGTGGGGGACACGAAGAGCCATGAGGGAGGGGCAAGCCCTTCCCTCCCTTTTTTAAAAATAATGAAAAATTAAAATTTGATTATATTAAAATTTTTTAATTTAAAATTCTAATTTGTTATTTTTATATTTTAAAAAATATTTAAAAATAAAAATTTCCCTGTTGTAGCACTACTAACTACCATGTGTTTTATGTCATTGAAGTTAGAGCAAAATATTAAGAAAAACACTATAGAAACAAATGGATCTCACAAAGGGAATCCACAAACAGACGTGGCAATATCACGTCCGTTAATTTTTTTTTCTTGCTTTTCCTTCCCTTCCCCCTCGCCCGTCTCTCTCTCTCTCTCTCTCTCTCTCTCTCTCTCTCTCTCCTTCCCATCCCAAAGCCCTTTGTGGTAGAGGAGTCAGTTCCCCGTCACTGACAGCCCTCGAACGAGTTATACTTAGCTGCAAATGACTCGGTGGACTCACTTGGGGGACAAGTTCTTCGAGCACTCTGACACTGAAAGAAAAAAGGGGAAGAAGAGCACAGATAATCCCAAATATTCTCTCTTTCTTTCACTCTATTCTTTGTGGAACCTTTTTTTTTTTTTTTTTCCAATTTGCTTGACCCTCTATTTGGTTGCTGAGAGAATGAAGTACAATGAAAGAAAAGAGAAATTTTGGGTTTTGAATCCAAGGATGGGAATTCAACAAAACTGTTAATCAGAGCAGGACTTCGAGAAAGATTTTGTTTTCCAAAGATTTTCTTTTGAATGGCTGACAAGGTGTTCACTTTTTTGTTCTCTTTTGCCTCTAAGCTCTTAATTTCTTTCTTTTCTTTTTTTTGCTGTTTTTTTTTTTTTTACCAAAACGATCTCTTTTCATCCTAAGTTTGCTTGTCGAGTGTAGGAAATTTCCTTTGTGTTTTGGTGAACCAGAGAAGCTTTTGGAGTTTATAGCTTTCTGGGTGTGTTGTTTCAATTCTCGTTGTTTCTGGCTTTTGGAGTTTTGAGCATGATGAAGCTGAAAGAATGGGGATGAAAAAGTTCAAAGGATGGGCTGGATGACAAGCTGGGTTTGGGGTTTGAAGCGCGAAAGGGAAACATTTTGCCAAATAAAATCCAAAGAAAAAAAGAAATGACGTCACTTTGTGGGATCTCTTTCTGTCCGTAGCAGGACTCAAATATTAAAGGAGGGGTCCATTCACAAGCCCTAGGCAAAGTAAGTTAAACTTAAAAACAAGGTAGGCAAACTCTAAAAGAGCCAAAGCATAGGAGAGAGATTAGGCAAAGAAACCCAAAAGGAAAAAAAAAACAGAGACTGCATTGTGCTTTTTATAAAATGCATTGATTTTTAAAAAAAAAATAGAAGTAAAAATTTCTTTCATGTTTCCTCGGCGATGGGATGCAGTTCAAAGTGGTAGAGTTATACTAAAAGGCAGAGTCATGCTAGCATAATTAAAACACCGGATCAACAATTAGCATGGCCTTGTTATAGGGATGGTAATATTATTATGAAGCCTTGAGCTCCCAACACCAAGATTTGCACTGAATAGGAAGACAACCAACGAAAACCTGCTCAACTTTTTCTTCCAACCATAAGGAAGAACGAGAAAATGTTTAAGATTGTGTATGAAACTTAACTGCTCCAACGTAAAACACTGAAAGGATGTAGCAGCATCATATAACCAATATACGTTTATATTTGACTTTAGTATTCCATTCATTTATGTAAAATAAAGGGGAAAAAACCATTCAAATTACTAACTCTCAACAGTTTATGATAGCATGATTGTATCCTGTCATCAAATGCTTTTCCAGATATCACATATTGCTAAGTACAGCAATATGAACACTAACGTAACAATACTGAGCTCCCAACACTACCCCCCAAAAAGAGGAAATAAAAGCAAAAGAGAAAAAACAAGTAGATCAGCCATGACATTTAAATCCTTGAACCAGTACTTACCCGTGTAATAAAACATCAAATCATCCACTACTAGTTTAGAAGAAAACAACATAGAAAAACTTACAGCATCTACTTCAACAAGGTTGTCGGGTTCTTCATAATCGGCCATGTCAGGAATATCTTCTTCATCCTGATCACCAAATTCTGAGATGATCGACTTCACAGCCCTGTGCTTGCTAATTTCTAAAGTCTCCATAGAAGGCAAGTTTTCCACCTCATCACTTTTATCTTCAAAAAGGTAAAAGATGGGTAAGTGTATATTTGACTTGGATTCTTATGTACACTACAAGAGGTATTGTACCCTTGGGTTTCCCATGAGTAGCCAACCAGCCATCGTTGTCTTCATTATCAAGAAGAACCTCCCCACCTGCCGCTTCGTATTCCTCTTCAACAGATGCAGCCCTTCGTAGACAAGGGACTGAACAAGACAAATTATCATCATTATAGTCTTATTTCTCAAAAGAATCAATCAGGTAAAAAAAGATAAAAGTGAAGAAATTACCATTTCTAGTAATTAAGAACTGCTTTTCGGAAGGTAGGTACGACTTCCTCTTGCTTGGCTCTCCTGATTCCCTGATGCGATAACATCCACCGAAAGCAATCCAATACAATTAAGTTCAACATAATTTGTATGTCTTGTTAATTTCTACAGTCATTTTTCAGATCATACAAGGAATAGGAGAGAGAGAGAGAAAGAGAGAGTGAAATAGATACCAGGACCAAGTGGGGCATTTAGAGACGAGGTTATCGCCAGCGATGACGAACTCGGAGACGCTGAGAACGCCTTTCTCTTTGAATGCGGATACTGTGCGGGGGGACGTGATCCTCTCTACGGTCCCCTTGAAGGCTTCGTGAAGCCTCTGCGTCAGAGCCATCTCTCTCTCACACACACAAATGAAACCCTAGGAATTTGAAAGAGAGAGAAGGCAAGGGAATCGGAATTGGAAACCCTAGCGACTCGTCGGGACGAACAAGGACTCGGAGCCTTTCGGAGTTCTGAGAATTGAGAAATTCCCTCCGCACGCAAGACCAATTAAAAAAAAGGGAAAGAGAGAGAAACTATCCGTTCCGATGGGGCCGGTACATTTCTGTGGCCTGTGGGCTCGTCTTTCTTTATACATACCTAATTTTTAATATGGACTGGGCTTGGTTTGACAAGAGGGTACCCCGATCAAGTTCCGGCCCATTCAATCGAATCTCCATTTTATTATCATATTGCAAGTATATTTTATTTCATAACTTGCCAAGACCATTTTGTTATGCTTTGAGTTGATTTAGGTCAAATAACCCATGTTGCAAGTTTAAGCCATGACCCTCCCAATTCACTCTTGGCACCTCCTCATGATGTACTTAGGAAATAATGCAAAAGGAATACAATTTAACACTTTGAATAATCTAACCTCATGGTAATCTTATATATAGGAGAAGGGTTTTATTAAACAATGCATTTAAAATACATACACTACAATATATAAGGGTTTTTGCAACGACAATTTTTATCTCAAAAATTAGGATTTCGTCTCAAAATACTTATTGGAACGAAAAAAAAAATAGTCCCAAGGTCATTCTAATAACAGTGTCTCCAAATGTATTTTGGGATGAAAATATCAATTTCGTCCCAAAAGATATCTTTTGAGATGAAATTGAGCAGAATCATTCGATCAAGCCCACACAAATTAGACTCGGTTTGGCTGAATATAATCGTATACTATTTGAATGTCTCAAAATTTTAAATTGAAGAGAAATAATAAATTCACTTATTTGTTATTTTAACAAATACGACCAATGTTAGTTTGGTATATAAAACATTGGGGTATATAGATATTGTTCACAAGGTTATTCATTTTTTTTTTTTAACTCCTAAGTTTCAAAAACCAATAAAATTGATCCTTGGCTTTCAATTTTGAAAGAAAATGGACATTTTCACCCATATTTCGGCCATATAAACCTTAGTGACAAACCGTGTTAGTACCTATCATATTTCACACACCATCTATAAACGTTATGCGTACGTAATGTTTGGCAATTTGCATCCATGTATACGTACATAGTTGCCATGTCATATAACACATTATTTGCCACCTCTTAAAAGAAACAAAATCCCAAAATTAATCAAGCCTTGATTGAAACAAAATCCTTGATTTCCTCGTGCAAAATTACCAACCACAAACTTTCAATTTCTCAAACAACGATCATGTATCGCATAATATCCAAACTCATCAACTCTACCTAGGTTAGTGTATTTGCTCCTTAAAACTTCAAATGAGGAGTAGAGCGAGTAGGATGGACATATATTATTTAAGAGTAATGTTATATGTATTTATAATTTTATTTACATTTTTATTTATAAGACTCATTTTGTTAGTTTTTTTTTTTTTAATTCAAATTTCATAATTTTCAACGTAATAATAACTGACACGTGGAAAAGTAAGTTTTTTATAAATTTTTTTAAAATACATTTGGCATTTTCTATTATTTAAACTATATTAATTATGACATAATATTTAATTACAAGATGCGGTTTTTTAGATAGCATCAATTAAATAATTAACTAGCTTTCAATGAAAGTACATGGCATCATGGAGACATTCCATATGTGTTTCTGCCACCCTTCCAAGATCAACCATCTTCTTTTTCCTTCTCCTTTTAATACATTTACAGTATGATGAAGTACGATATTGGACAGTGTTAATTTGTACGTTTAATCAAATTTAAAGCACCCTTTCGTTGGGGTAAAATGTGTGCTTTCTCCGTATATAGTACGTTCTTCAAGAGACATCTTGATCATGTCCTTTTTAATGAGTTGGATACATTTGAAAACCTTCATGTACTCCAGACCATTAATCTTAAAGCTACGTATAAGTATAAAGTGTGTAATTAGTATATTGTAATTATTTTAAAATAAAGTATAGTCCATTGTTAAAAAAAAAATCATGTGAATTCCATATATATTCTCTCATTTTTTTTTAAAATTACACAATATTTATATTATCCATAATTATAAATATCATTTATCATTCATAAATATTCCATCAATAAAGATATTAAAGAGCTAATAGAAGCACAGAACAAAAAGAGGTGGGAATGAGTTTGCGAGCAATTATTACAACTAGAAGCTAGCCTAAAAATCAATAGCTAGGAGCCATGCGTACTAGTTATTTCCTTTGCGGGTCGTTCTAGACTCACCGCGGGGGCCCCGCTAGTATGTGTATTNTCACTAATGCCAACTAGAATCTGACGTGGAAAATGCTGATACTAGCAGAGCTGAGTAATTTTAGTCCACTTCTTCTCAGTGGTCAGACACCCAGCAATTGAATGCTCCGTAGGGGTGATGAGACTATTTCAGTTCCATATGAACGTAGGTACATGTCTCTGCATCGGTTGTCCTTTGCGTAGATAAGTCTGATGCCGAGGCGGCCAAGACCAACCCCCGTACTCTTGAGACCGATGTACTTATGCCGCCGTTATCAAGAGCGGTACTTCTCTGCCAGTAACACCGTTCCAGATTATTTGATTTTCTTTTTATATTTTTAACGTATTTAAATAATTTTAAAAATAAAAAGATATATTAATACATTAAAAATTATTTTTTTAATCAGTAAAAAAAAAATTACATACACAGTCAAAATAATAGTAAAAAAGGGCAAATTAAAATTTTCTTTTATCAATTAATTGACACTGAAAAAAATCAGATGATCAGTACGTACGATGTGGGCACTGTTTTCATTTCGAGTGTCATTCATACGTCAATATTACGCTGAATGTGAATACTAATTAATTTGTTGCATTAATTTGTCATTCCGACGTCAACGTTACGCTTAAAACGATTTACGCTATCTTTTTCCTATTTTATATTTGTGGTCGCGTAATTAAAAAAAAAAAAATTAATGAATATGAAATCAACATAAAAGAAATTAATTTTTTAATAATAAATTTTATTTTTTTAAATAATTATTCAATATTTACGCATTTACTACAATAAAAATAATCTTTTTCGATTAATTTATCTTAATTAAAAAATTATTTATAACTAATTTTAATTACGAATAATTTTTTAATCGTAATAAATTAATAAAATAAAATCGTTTTTATTGTAGTAATTACTCTTTACTAATATTCCTGAAATATGGAAATGTTACTCCAGGGATTTGAAAATTCTGGATCGAAATCATTTCCCCCCAGCTTATATAATTACATATACGAATATTATATATATTCTCATCTCCCGAGGATTAAAAAGACCTTAAGTATTTACTGTTTTAAGAATAAGATATTTGATAATTACCGGCCAAACAATTAAGATTAACAATTAATTATATAACAATTTGATTAATACGTATATAAATGAGAAGTGTTATACTCCTAAAGAGATCTCATGTATAAAAGTAAATGTATAAATTGACGTGATTTTATATTAATACGTTATCTACTTTACAGCACACTTAATTTTACAATCTAATATATTATATCAAATCACGTAATTAATTTATAGTATCTCTTCGTAGCTAAAACATTTCTCTATATAAATCGGACAAAACAAACGGGAGCCCAAATTAGACTCCCTATCATTTTTCTTTAGTTAAAGTTTCCATCAATTACATATTTTGTCAGTCTCCAATATTGTCCAATTTTATGATAATTGGCTTGATAAATAATGACATTTTTTTAGAAGGTCATTATAATGGCTTGATTAGGGGGGTTATCCAACGTATTAAGGATGTGATATAAATAATTAAATCTATATTTTTTTATTATCTTAACATTTTTAGACAAGTAATGATTTCACATGATATTATAACAGAAATTTTGAATTCGAATTCCGACTATACACTGTGGCTCATTTAATTAAATATTTTTGGGCTCAGAGGATTTGGTCCACACATGAGAGGGATGTTAAGAATATAATTCAAATAATTAAATTTACCTCTTCCCATCAATTTAAATTTTTGAGATAAGTGGTGATTTCACATGACATTATTATACTTATGAGTCAAATAATAATTAGAAGCCTATACATTTGTTTTAAGTGGTAGATCATATATGAAAGCTAACTTCAAAAAGTGTACAGCTATATAATTGTTGTACTAGTTAAAGGGAAAATGTTCCAAGTACATAATTATAAATGGAATTATCTAGCACACTCATAGTGTAGTATGTACCACGTACAGGCAGCTGTTCCAAATCTTAGCATATAGAATTACGTCTGCATTTTCGATTTGCATGTGACGAAATGCTTAAAGATATTGAACATAAATGGTAACCAGCATTGTTCTTCATAAACAATAGAGGACTGATCTTATTTGAAAAAAAAAAAAAAAAGGACTGATCTCTTTCTCTCTCTCTCTCTCAAACAGAAAACAAAACAGGCATGAAAAGCATACAAGTATCTCATGATTTGAGCAAAAGCGTTTGAGGCACTTCTTTCCAAGTTAAAAGGGCAAATGAAACTTGATGCTTTGCTCTTTTCCCCACCTGTTAACTCTAATAAGTTCCGGCTGACCTTAGAACTCGAGGTCTTGCGTACGGCCATAAGAAAGAAAAAGTAAAAGGAAAAAGAGAAACTTAATTACCCGGCCTTAATGTATGCAATTATATATGTGGTGCTACTCTGCTCTTTAGAGCAGTCTGCGGCAAGTTACCACTAGGTGAAGGTTATATTTTTATTTGTTTTTAATTTTTCATTCATATATTTTTTTATCATTTAAAAAAATTTTAAGAAATATGAAAATATATCAATATATTAATAATAATTTTTTAATTATTAAATAAAAATAAAATAAAATAAAATACATGACACATCAAAATAAAATATCAAAGGAGCATTATATATTCATTATATATCTATATGTTCCTCACGAACCTTAATTAAATAGTAGTAGCTATTTTGACCAGAATATTGAAAACATGACTGACAATGTTTGTATCATGATTATTAATTGACGTATAATTAATATCATAATTATGGATCCTTCGATAATAATGATCTTCTCCGCGACTACAGATCATGATTGTCCTTCATTTTCATTCAGCCACTTGCCAGGACACATGATTATTAGGGTAGATCGATGCATGCATACATGGACTGATCATGATCATTTATATATATATATATATAAATAAAGCTAATGACCAAGATTGATTAGCAGCTTTTTTTGTCTTTTCAAATAATGATGTCTCCTTATAAGTTGTATATATGTTAATTCAAGCTAGAGATAATGAAGTACGTACCCCTTTATCGGTCAGAGATTTCCCCCATAATTAGTCTCGTGCATCTATAATGTTATTAATTTTTTTTTTAAAAAAAGAATCCTTATAAATAACTGGCCGGTGGCCATAGAAAAATAAAGGTATATATGTATATAGAACATCTTTAAAAATTATATATATTTAAATAATTAGATTATTAAGAACCCCATAACCCATTTAATTTGTTAATTTTTTAAAATTAATTAAATAAGTTAGATAAAAAACAACTATATATATATCAATTACTATATTATTATTAATAGAATGTAGAGAGTACGTTAGCATACACTATTAATGATCCAACACAAGCACATGAAAATGTCAAGATCGAGGATGGGAAGAAGCTCGAAATTAAGACAATTAATTGACGGTTGTTTAATTGGGATTCAGTACTTGACAAATTAGTAACCAAGCATATATGCATGAATGAAACGTCCTCACGTTAATTATATATCGCGCGCGCACCAACTACCTCTTGTGCAAGCCTAATTAATTAGCCGCGATCAATCTGGATATATATATATATTTATATATATATGTATGTATGTATGTCTAGATCTCAACCGTGAGTAAGTACCTCGTCGACATTGTTGGACTAATCCAATAAATAGTCTCAGAAATCAAACGAACGCTTGCCACTAGTGTCACTATCAGATAACTAGATTAACATGATAACCCTTTTAGTTGTCAAGCAGATCATAAAAAGGAAATTCATGATGTGTGTACATAGATTAATCTAATTTCGACCCAATATTTTTTCCTCATACAAGTGTCAGATTCCAAAGTTCATCTTTCCTTTTGTCTTTTCTTTTGTCACGTTTTTTACAGGTTTGCACAAAATTAATGGTACAAAAGTATCGCTTCGATTTTTTTAAAAAATTCACAGCTAGATCACCAGCTAGCTAGATCAATATATAATTAGATATTTGTGGGTCAATAGCCATAACTTGTCATTAATGTCTGGACAAGATTAATTATATATATAATATAATATAATATACGTGGGGCAAGGCCGGATGATCTTGATCATCGATTGAGAGATTATGTTTTGTCTCTAATGAAGTTGAAATGAAGCGTGGCCAAAATGATGGGAAAAATTAATGAATGTGGCCGGGGAAGATGATGATGACATGAACTCACTTACCCACTAATACAAAGTGGCTTGAATAAGTCTAATTGGGTGAATAGAGACCGTTGATTTGCTAATAGAACTTGACCAATTAATTCTTTAGTTAGATGATGTTGTCACCTAGTTCGGGTACACGTGACATGTGTGTCCACTGAGCTTTGGGAATCCAGATTATTTTTCTTCTGCTTAATCATGGCAGAAAAAGTGATGTAGGCCATATGAAAAAAAAAATAAAAATATTCGACAATGCCACCATGATCGAAACCATTAATGTAGCACACTATATATCATCTAGCTTTATATTTCAAAGCATAATATAAAGGCGAATTAAAGAGAGCCTGTATGGAAATTATGACTACATGAAGATTCATCTCATCTTATGGGTTTCTTTCCAACTAAAAAGGGAGAAAAGAAAGGGGAAAAAGTTAAGAAGGGTATCTAGATTTATCAATTTATGTTGGTAACTTTAGGGTCAAATCATATCAAAGCTGCTTCATCAAAATGTTGGAGATCTAAATCTAGCAAGGTGCATGGTTTTCTTTGGAAGTCAGTTTCCCTGCATGCTCCCGACCATCCCCCGAAAAAATAAAACATAAATTACACCTCATAAAAGCCACCATAAATGAAGAAAATGGATTGAATAATAATCCAAATGCACTCGTAGATTATTTCTCATTTATTATATATATGCTCATGAGATATTACAGAAACTTTTTTGTAGAATGTCTTAGCCACAAAGAAATATAATTTTCATAAAAATAAACTCACAATCTAATGTGAAATGAAAGCGAGAAAGAACAAGATCAGATGTAACCACTCCTGCAAATCCAAACCGATCGAGCCATATATAGCAGACTGCAAGACTGAAAAATCCAATCAACCCATTTGGAAAATGTTCAAACAACATTTTCCCAGGTGGGGTTCTTGATGCATGCGCATGTCTCGTAAATTATATGCTGATGATGATCATGAACATCAAGCTGGTTAATGCATGTTGACAACAGATACATATGAACTCTAGCTATAAATATAAATATATATATCGCTAGCTAGCTAGCTATAGTAGTACTACTTAGTACTTATACTCCCATAAATATGAATCAGCTTCAAGCCGAAACCCAGTATCTGCTGCACACAACTGCCACGGCAACGAATAATAGCACAGTCCGTGATGATCACGACTTAGATCCGTTCCCTTGATAAAAAGATCCGGCAAATCAAACAATGTATCATCCTCGTCGGTACAAGGTGAACATGTTGTTGATTCTTCTGTGTTGTCCATGGACAGAGTCGCCGATGATGACTCCGAGCCAGGAATCGGCTCAACTTGGCTTATAATTCTCGGCTCTTGTACAAATGTGGAAGCAGCCGCCTTGGCGGCGGCGGCTTGGATGTCCTTTGGAGACTTGGTGACCGGCCGGGGAAGTTCTTGTGCCAATTCAGGGAAATTGAGATAAGCAGAAGCACCCTTGATTGCCAGCGCCGCTACATCATGGGCTCGAGCTGCCATTTCTGCTGTCGGGTATGTTCCAAGCCATATTCTGGATTTCTTCCTAGGCTCCCGGATTTCAGACACCCATTTGCCCCAGTTACGCATTCTCACTCCCCGGAATGTGGGGTGCTTGCCGTCATCGTTGCCGTCAGTAGTACTAGTACTCTTCGGCCGTTTCCTATGATCATGATCTTCATCTTCATGATTGTCCAAGCTGTGATCTTGAGCCGCTAATGATCTTGATCTCGACCCTTTGGGAGAACTGTTCGTGTTTTTGTTGGCACCTGAATTGTTCTTGGTTGTAGAACTACCACAAGTCGTCGTTGAAGAAGAAGAAGAGGAGGATGAGCTGAACAAGTTGTGATCATGAGCAGCGCCACTCTCTAGGTTGATATGTTCTTCCATGATGGATGCTAGATTCTGTGTCTGTCTCTGTGTGTGTGTGTGTGTGTGTGGATGTATATATAGATAAAATCATGTATACGAGTGATAGGTGCATAGATTAAAGTAGAGGTGTTGAGCTTCTATGACCCATTAATAAAATAGAACATTAAAAAAGACTAAAAAAATGAAAAGGAAAAAAGAAAGACAAATAATACAAAAGATGACTGGGGTCCATGACTCCATTGGCACAAGGAAGACCAGTTCAGCTAATTTGTTTCCCATGTGAGAATCGAATAATCAGGCTTTCATGAGATGAATATTATACGTACACTCTTTTCTTTTCTTTCTTTCTTTCTTTCTTTCTTTCTTTTTTTTTTTTTGTCACGGCTTAAAATTTTGGGAGATCAAACTTCTAAATTTTAAGAAAAATTCTAATTTTTTTTTTTTAAATTCAAGATTAATCTTGAACTTCAGCCAAAAATTAAATACAGATAAATATTACTCTTTAGATTTGGGTTAATTTTTCAAAAATTTGGAGGGCATATAAATATATATATAAGGAATTATATTCATTAGTCATTATTCACATCCACACTCCACACTTACATATATATATTTTTTTCATAAGGTGTATATATAGTGTAAGACAGTAAATAGTGAATGATGAGAAATTTTTTTTCTATATATAGGCAAGCAAGCTTCTTCCGCCATGGAATGTGATGTAAATTTTGGCCTTATATCGTGGGTTGAGCAGGGCATGAGGGGTATAGGCCATAAAGTTTTGCTCATTCAAACCCATGAGTTTCACATGAATACTTTTAGGGAACTAACCCCCTAATTTCTGGGGTCCTTGATAATTAAACTCACCATTGATTCGCAGGTCCACACGATGATCACACATGCACACACCCAGCAAACAAAATCTTTTATATTTAATTTCTTGATCTGTACGTATTTGGTCATATTGTCCCATTCATCGAATACTAGTCATGTATAGTGCATTGTATATAACTAGAGTACAAATACGTACCCACAAAATCAAATTAATTAGAAGTATCCTAAGCTAGTTGATATATGTGTCATCTTCAACGTACTTCAAATAATTAATTAATTAATTTTATATACATATAATCTGATCTGGCGGCCTCTGTTACAATTCCTTAATTGTCCCCAAGTTCTTCTTCTTGGATATAATTAATACAATATTATTAAAGTTTTAGACTTTTGACAGCTCTAAATTAAATTATAAGCTGTAACATGAGTGTAAATTGAATAATGCTATTGGTGACGAAATGGGCACGACTAATAATGTGCCACGGTAGCTTATAATTATAAGTTGCTTGTAGAAAATAAAGTAATTATAAATAGCTAGGTAGGTTTTATTTTATTTTTTATTTTTTTGTCTTTTTTTTTCTGGATGAAGACAGTTGATGATGCTACATCCTAACATGCACATAAATAAATTCCCATATAAGAAATGTGCTAATTAATTTATTGTTAAATTGGCTAGCTAATTAATTATACATGAGTACTCTACCAATCACCATTGGTTAATTTTTTTTTTTTTTTAAATTTTTCTAAGGAATATGAGGAGGGGAAATATGGAGTACGATCGAAGTCTAAATGCTGTACGTGGCCATCATACGTGATGCACATGATATATGCTGGGCCCATTGCCGGGTTTTCTAGCGAATGGAAAGTTAGCCAAGCTGCAATAATATTTATTTTTAATTTTATTTAGTTTATTAATTAATTATGATCATCCCATAATCTTAAAAATTGCAACCTATCATTTAATGGCATTTGGATGGTTATAAGATAAAATATATATTGCATTTCTTGAGATTATGTATAAGATAATCGCTAGCTATAGCTACCATGATTTTACATATATATTTAATTGGGTAATTGCATTTGGCTCCTTAAAAAGTCGTCTTTATCTTGTCCTTTTTATTTTTGTCTTGTCCTCTCTAAAATTAAGTAATGTTTATATTAATTAATTAATTGTAAAAAATACTTGTGAAAATATCATTATTCTTCAATTTCATTCAGGTCACCATCAAATTGAACTTAATCTTGAGGATGCACTTAAAATTTACAAGCTGATCAGCTACCTCAAATGTATGCTGTTGACTTATACTTCCAACTCGAATTAACTTAACTAATTAATTTGGCAAACATAAATTACTCTTAAAAAGAAAAGTTCTCGAATCAAATCAATTCGTTTTTCACCTAATATATAATAATAGTACTCGTTTCAATATACATGAATGAGACCTCACTTAATTTTTTTTTATTTTTTAAATTCTGGAGTTGACTTGATCTTCATAAGTGCATAGTTATGGAGTATTTTGCTCAAGATCGATTTAGTTGAATTTGAGTCTGAATAATGGCTTATATACACCCAAAATCCAAGCTTCAAGAATATTGTAATATATCATCGATCATCCTTGTTAAAACTAGCTAGCTCGCGAGTTTGACACTTTCTTCCAAGAGAGGTAATTATATTCATATGATCATGATCAATTACGAATTCTACGCCATATATTTAAGTTCCAAAATTCTTTGTTGGTTAGGCCTTTTAATCAACACATATAGTACGTGTGTACATATAGATATGTAATTATAAGAAAAATGTTTATATGTGATCAGTTATTTGCGATGAAAATTGCCATTTCTTATTAAAATGAGTGATCAATTCTCATTGTACTTAAGTTCCAAAAATTTTGGTCCGTTAATTAAGCCTTTTAACACACACGTGTATATATATATATAACTACAAAAAAGATGCTTCTATGTGATAAGTTATTTGCAACAAAAATAATCATTTCATATTAAAATATTCAATTCTCGTCGCGTCTTAACTAAATTATATATATATATATATAGCAGCTGGATTATTTAAATTTTAGATCTATACTAGCGTCAGTACTCAAGGGTATGGTCAAGCTAGCCAAGGTAATTAATGCTTAAATTTTGGTAATTGATGAATATCATGTACTTGATTTTAATTTATTGATTATAACTTTTAATCTAACCTTAAGAAACCTTAAAAAAAAAAGAGCTATGCTATAAATTACATGACTGGCATCTTAGCCACCCTCTCTTATCAACCCAACGTGATCAACAAAATGAGATGAAAGTAAAAAATAAAATAAAAAATGAAGAAAAAAAGAGTTTAAAATGCTTGGAGAGATATTGAGAATATATATCCCGACAAACGCTTTTGTGATTTACACGTGGGGAACTCTAATTATTAGTACTTTTGTTTGTGAAGTCGAAAACTTTCATACACCTAAATAATTTATAATATTTATGGGCCCTTGATTTTGAATTCATACGAGCATCATGAAAAGGAAGTACTTCCTTATCACCGGAAAATGATAGGAGATGTCCATGCCACTAGCATGCTGTAGATGCATCTCGGAAACTCCTACCAAGAAGCGTACGTACGTAGCGTCAATAATTCAATCGATCCATGGAGTAATAGTCAAGATCTCCTACTAGGGTTGGCGGTGGGGCACCGCCTCTTGCCATCCCGCCTAGGCAGCGCGGACAACCTTGAGGTATCCTATCTGCAAATTTTGAAGGATCTGGGATGGGGGTGGGGGTGGGGGTGGGCCTAGGCCAGCTTGAATTATACCCCGCCTCGACCCAACCCAATAATATATAAATATATATACATATATATTAAAAAACAAAAAGGCCTAAAATCATTCTTCTCTCTTCTCTTCTCTTCTTTCTCTTCCCTCCCTTTGCGAGTTCTTCTTTCTCTCTTCCTCCTACTCCTTTGTTTCTTCTCGACGTCTCGTTCTTGAACAGCTGTGGTTCCTTTGCTCAAACCGTGGTCTTATCGTGGTCTTGCCGTGTGTTGTGGCGATGATTTTATTTTATTTTATTTTTTTGCCATGTCACTGTTTGTACTTTGTAATTTGTTGGATGAAAGATTTGTGGATTTTAGAAATGGATCTATAGATTTGATGTTGTTTTTTGGTTGTTTAAGATTTTTTTGACTTTTTTTTTTATTTAATTGTTTTGCATCATAGGTGGGAGGTGAACAGTGGAGGACGAACGGACTAGGATGCCAATTCACCCTTCGATATGTGGACGGGGCACCTAGCCCACGAGGTACAGGGACAAACTCTAGGGGGCAAATCCCATCTCCTGCCCTTGCATGGGTGGGGTGCGGGAAGGGGGCACCCTCGCCCTGAGGGTGGCTAGCACCCCTACTCCAATCATATAATTTATATTGCAATTTGCAAAACTTAATATTATTTGATGTATCCCATTCAAATTAATGTCTTTATCTTTACACATTTTAACCCGGTTTTATTTATCAAACAAATTTAACTTTAAATATTTTTATTATATAAAAGGTCATCGTGTGGAGAGTATATTTTTAATTATACTGACTTAAAAATAAAAATAATTTTTTCCCTTTTTGAAAATTTTCTTTTTATTCGACGTTAATTTGCATGAGATCCACTTAGGCATATATTCTTCGATAACAAATATATATCATGGGACGCGAAGACATGTAATTAATTAGTGGTCATTCCTACCAGAAAAATGATCATTTGGCAAGTATTCCAGATTAATCTAATTAACGTTTCTCTGAATTTAATTTTGGAGATGCAAAGAATATCATTTGAAAAAGAAGAAGAAATATAAATCCAGTTCGAACCATTTATATATACTTGCTTTCAACGAAGCTGCACATGATTGATCAGAAGTTTATTATTGGAATTTCATGTGGACTTTAGTAAAACAAGAGAATAGTTTTATAATTCTTCGCTAAATTCTGTACTGAAAATGGATTACAAGAAATGACAAAGTGATCATAAATATTTCACAACCAATTGAAAACTATATAATAAAATAATAATTTTTAAATAAATTCGTTTAACTTTTTTTTTTTTTTTTTAAAATCGATGCGTTTAAATTTAAAAATAATAAAATCTTATTATGAAACTGTGAATATATAGTTGTGTATAAATTGTTTTGTATCACTTTCTCCGTAATCTCAACTTTATATATATATATATATATATTTATATATATATAGTCATATAGACTATCAGTCCTATATATATGTTAATTATTTAGTAGATCGTTACCCTACTTTGTCTTTTCAAAACATCTCACTTTCAAAGTTGGAATGCACCTACTTTTTTGGGGCTAATCAATTTGTTGGAGTGATCTAATCAATTTAAGGACATGCCTGGCAAGGAAACCGCGTGGATATAGCGCAAATCTGCATTATCAATATAGGTAGGTAGCTGAGTAAAGTTAAACGCTCAACATATTTGTGAAGACAAGCCATTTTTGTCATGGAACTTTGAATTTTTATGCCAAAGACAGTCATTTTCTTCGGTTTTCACTCAAGATAGCGGGCAAGATTAGGGTTACATTTTTATTAAAATCATATATATGCTTATTGGATTAGATCACGTGTTTCACATGTAATGAATCGACCAATCATTAAATTTTTTTGTATACATCAAACATTTTCTTATAACAAATTAACAATCAAAATGCGATGTCTTAAACTCTATTTAAGTGCTTTGCATTATCTGTCCTAAACTCTAATTGACAGGGTTAATTTGATTGAGAATTTTTATGCCAAAGACATGAAGCCATTTCTTCGGATTTTACGGCCAAACATTCGATCATGACCTCATGCTTAAAAGTTCACTTAAGATCGTGGGAAAGATTAGGGTTCCATTCCTATTAAAATTATGCTTATATATTAGATGAGATCACGTGTTCCACATGTAATGAATCAACCATTCATTAATTTATTTTTTATTTTTTATAGGCTAAACACTTTTTTTTTATAACAAATTGACAATCAAAATATATATGATGTCTTCAATTCTATTTAAGTGTGTTACGTTATCTATCCTAAGCCCTAATTGACAGGGTTAATGTGGATGGGAGTATTTATGTCAAAGACAAGCCTTTTCTTCAGTTTTCACGGCTAAACCTCTGATCACCTTATGTTTAAAAGTTCACTTAAAATCGTGGCCAAGATTAGGGTTTCATTCCTATTAAATTTATGCTTATTAGATGAGATCAAATGTTCCACATGTAATGAATCGACCATTCATGATTAAATTTTTTGTATGGACCAAATATATTCTTATAACAAATTAACAATAGAATGCGACGTCTTGAACTCTATTTAACTATTAATTTGGATGTCTATAGTTTTGCCAAAAACAAAAACAATAATAAAGCAGTCATGTCATCATTTCTTTACACAATGATTCCCATATATGGAGGCAATCAGTTTTTTCAAATTGCAAATCAATTTTGTTCAGTACAATCAAGACGTACGTCCTAATGATAAATAAGAATAGAATGTACATATTCATGATGTGATTAATGATGATTAGAATATTCCTTTGCCCATCACCTCTTATATGATCATCGATCTACTAATTATCAAATTAAGTTTCCTAACAACTTATAGATTTTTTCGTCTATCTAACATCTTCTTTAGCGTCTTTTACATTGTAAAAGTGTTTCATTTCATCTCATCTTATCATTACTATTTTATTAAATTCTTACATAAAATATAATACATAATTTTAAATTTTAAATTTAAAAACAATAATAATATTAAAAAATAATATTATAATAATATTTTATTCAATTTTCATTTTTTATCTCAATTGATCTTATGTTAACTCACTATCGAACTTAAACCTTATTATCCCTCCCTTCAATCAACAAGAGTTTGTCAGAACATATAAATCCAAATTCTGTTTAAGGCCGCATTAAAGCGATCTATAATTATTTTGAAAGAAAACTTAAATATCATTTAATATTAGTATATAAAACATTAGTGTTACAGGAAACTGAGCCGCGCATCCTTTGAGAAATCGGCTGACGTTATATAATCACTACAAAAAAAATAGAATTACTAGCATTTATATTATCGGCAGTTCTTTATGCGCCGGTCAAAATATATCATTATCAGCGCTTAATTTTTACGCTACTAAATAATTAAATTTTTTGGCATTTATATTGTTATGTCATTAGTAATATATAGCTTTGACGACGTTTAAAAAAATGCCGAAAATATATCAATTATACTCCGGTAAATTAGTCGTTTCCCGACGTTTATATTATTACGCCAATAATAATATATAGTTTTGGCGGCGTTTAAAAAAAATTAAAAATTGATCAAATTTACGCTTGTAAATTATTGAATTTTTTGACATTTATATTGTTACGCCAGAAATAATATATAGTTTTGGCGGCGTTTTAAAAAATGTTGAAAATATATCAATTATACGTCGGTAAATGAATCGTTTCCTGGAGTTTATATTATTACGCCGGTAATAATATATAGCTTTGACAGCGTCTAAAAAAAGGCAAAAAATTGATCAAGTTTACGAAGATAAATTATTGAGTTTTTCGGTGTTTGTTAGGCCGGAAATAATATATAGCTTTGTTGGCATTGAACAAAACGCTGGCAATTGATCAATTTTACATCGGTAAATTGTTGAGTTTTTTAACATTTATATTGTTTAAAAAAATGCCTACAATTGATCAATTTTAAGCCGATAAATTAGTAGTTTTATGATATTTATATTGTTATGACGGTAATAATATATAGATTTGGCGGCATTTAAAAAAATGCCGACAATTGATCAATTTTATGCCGGAAATTAAAAAGAATAATAAAACTTATTTAAATGATACTAAGAAAAAAATACTTAAATTCTTGCCACAAAAAAGTGAAAAAAATAATCATAATGTGTCACTACCACCACCTTTCCAGCTCAATAAACAAAACCAAGAACTTAACCATCTCGAATACCAATACCCGAATTTATATGTGGATAACGGAAATGTCTCTGCTCCGCTCGGTCTTTTTTCTCACTCTGAAAGAAAGGGCAAAGTGTGCTATATATATATATATTTGCCATGTTACCAAAATACTCCCAAAATCTTAGTTGAATTTTTGGGGTGTCCTACAGGTAATGGTATAACGCATTCCAGCTCCGGAGAGAGGGAGGTTAAATAGAACTATAGAAGAGAGTTCGTGCGTCGAGATCTCAATGCGACTCTATTCAATTTCGTTCCTTCAATATTTAATAAGAAATGTTAAATACAGTAATGTAAGTATTGTGCATTCATTTTAAAAATTGTGCAAGTGTTGTACATTCCTTTAGAAAAAAAATAGAGTCTATTATTAAAAATTTAATTTTTTAATATGGATCTTATACTTATTCTTTTTTTAAAAATGAATGTGGTGCTTGCAAACTTTATGACAAAATATGTTAAAATATGTTGGGAACCTTTTGAATTCTAATGATTGGTTTGAGAAAAATAGATAAATTCAAGGGACTTGAATAATAATTTTTCTTTATAAATCACTAGTTTTACTAATACAAGAGAGCTTCTTAGTTGCCAAATCAATTGAACATACACAAACAAAAAGTACTACAAATATATTGTACAAAGTTACCAAAGTGTCAAAACTATCTGAATATCATACAAACTAATACCTATCAAATCATGGTTGTCTTCATACATTATTCTTTGAGTAGCTATTCAGTTTTCATCTTTGTATCATGAATAGATGAAATGCTATACTGAATTCAATTGTTCATTCAAAAAATGGCTTATGAACCTAACAAGTAAAGGGCATCTTACTAAGATTCACAACTTCCAAAAAGAGTGTGAAACTAATGCATAATCCAACACTTCACCTAATATCTGACTTCAAAACTTTTATAATCCGTTCCAATTCCAATTTAGCAAAATAGAGCAAATGCCGATATATAGAATAACTATAAATATTATCTCAATTAAAAAAATTGCAAATATCATTAAACTAAAATATTAATATAATTTGAAATTCTTCACTTATAATCCCCTCAATTCTCATCCTCGTCGTTCTCTTCCTCTTCATCATTCCCTTCTTCTTCATCTTTCTCTTCCTTTTCATTCTCTATTTGATTTTGTCTTGAAGCCTGAATATAAATTCAAATGAGGGTCCAAAAATTTCAAAATAAGGTTAATTGATATCAACTAAATATATGTGCGGTGCTCACCTGTGCATGCATGAATGTGTTTACTAAGTTTCGCAATTTAGTTAATTCATTCCGTATTTTATCAAACTCTTCCTTGGATATGCCATCTTCTTGTGTAGAAATTGGTAGTGAATGTTGACAAGTTTGCCTTGTACGAGTTGGCCCAAACCCAAACCGCGCACACGTCTAGGCTGTTCTGGGTCCATAATTTTAGAATAAACATTTTTTGCCCAAGCCACAGTTTCTCCAGACCCCATTTCTATGAGACTTCTGTCTTATGTTAAAAGTTCCTCAATCTCAACCTACAATATATGATAAGAAATACGCATTCTTCATCTTATAAATCCATTTAAATTAAAAAGAAATAAATTTGAAAATAAACATATACCACTTTCTTCCATATCTCATCATTGTAGTGGGTGTTATCCTTTCTCTTATGGAGTGTGACAAACAACTGGGCTCCACTTGGTAATATCCCAGTTGATTTTTCCTGCGTTCAATATTCTAGATTAAACACATATATCGAAAACAAAGAACTAACAGATATTCAACAGTAAATAAATACTAATTAAATAAATACCGCATCATGGACATATGTTGCTTAACTTTTTGATCCTCCACTGTGAACAACCACCTGCTTCTTACAACAATCCTTATTTTTATTACATTTTGACTACAACAACACAAAGATTATGAGAATTATGATTAAAATAATTAGTTGGTTGACTTTCTAAATCTATAAGAGAAATGTGCGCATTATTACCATATATTCTGGATTGAAACAAAGATTGGCCAACTCCGCTAGTTGCGATAAGTCCACCATATCGGGACTTGCCCTTGCCACAACTTGTGCTACAGATGTGTCTTTTTCACAAAGTAACTTTTTCTTCAATTTGTGCTTATAGTCTTTCTATTTCTCCTCCAGGTCCTCCAGTATCCAATATTTTAATGTATCCAATTTGTCATCAGGAACTTTAAACTTGCCTTATGGTCCAAAACCATTTACAAAAGTATATGTCTTGCTTTCTAATAAAATTTTTAAAATATACCTACTTAATTAATAATAATGGTTTAATACAAGTTCTATACCATTATAAGACTCCATGCTTCCTCCTTTATGGTTTTAGGCACCAACCTCCAATTCTTGCAAATTATTAGAATCAACTTATTAGTTCTCGCTATCAGGCCACCAAACCTTACCACCTTTGAGTCTTTTTTTTTTTTTTTTTATGGGTTGACCAAGATTATTGAGCTTCATATCAATTTGCTCTCCTTCTAGAAGATCCCAAATGTCATAAATCGAGTACAATGGTCTTTTTACTCTACCTCTAGTACTATATGTAAAAATGAATTTAGTGACATTGTTACTATTTTGTAAATATGCATTTATAGTAAAATAAATAAGAAGTAAGAAAAACAAAAACGTACCAACAATGACAACAAAATGATCTTCAATGTTGAAACATAAGTCGATATTTTTTGCTTCCGGATGTGGTTCTATTGGCATAGGTGTGCATGGCTGTGTCTCTGTGTTGATCTCTATATATGTGGATAGTTGGCCTCCCATTTGTATCGATGTAGAATGTTGGGTCCCTTTCTGTGAAGATAATCATGGCTGAGAAGGACAATCTACAAAAGGTGATGACTCCATCATCCTATCAACGAAAGGGGGCGGTCCATCGATAGAGAGTAATGAATGGGCTGTTCTCTCAAGGGATGGATATGATTGCATCTCACTATGAACAATTGGTATTGAAGTAGATTGTCTTCACAAGTGTGGTTTGATAGTCTTTCCCTTCTTTTTAGACGCATTGTACCTATACAAAAACAAGTTTACACCTATGTAAATCAATAGAAATAATAATATTTGGAACATTATATGAAATAGAAGTAAAGTTATAAGAGATATCATGCTAAAAAGTCTAAATATATATTTCTTATTCAACACTATTGAGGAGTTTCGATCGCCATTCCATCTATATCATTTCGCGTTGACACAACATCATCAATAACTTCATTGTTGGAAGCTTCAATAGCTTCATCATTGGAAGTGTTACAATATTCATTGATTAAATATTCATTCTCATCATCGTCAGTCACTTTCTCTTCACCAGTGTTATACACGTCTCTTGATTTTGTCTTAACAACGACAACCCAATTTGGGTATCTTTTCTCTGCCACATAATATACTTGAAATATTTAGAAAGATAAAACAAATGGATCATCAGTTATCTAATTATCAGTATGTGCTAGATGAGAAAAATTTACAAGACTAAATCCAAACTTGTCCTCTTTGAAACATTTATCCCTAGTAACTTCTGTCCAATCATATTTGAATAACAGATATTGAGATCCATTATAATATATAATCTCAATTATGCGTGTTAATTGGCCATACCAAGTAGAGTCATTTTCAGTACACACACTAACACTACAATTATGAGTTTTCTTCCAATTTTCGTAATTCCTAGTGTGATATTTTGTACCATTGATGACAATTTGCTTAAATTGATATTTGGTAACTTGCATTGGACCTTTAGAATGCATTACGACTTTAAAACCCATTTCACTTTTTCTATTGTCATCCATTTTTATTACTTGAAAGGTTGAATTAAATAACGAAAACTATATAGACATAACAAATTATGTATATAATATTGAATATGGTGTAAATAGTACATAGTCTTGAAACCAATTACAAAATTGCTCTTAGTGTCTCTTCTGTAGTTTGTCATTCAATAAATGCTTTTCATCAATTGTATTACTCAATATTTCTAAGTGCATCCTACATATGTTCACGACATTACAAATGTCCGTTATAATTACACAAATATAAATGAAATATAATTAATTTGAATATATTAAGCATTGCAACTCACATGCGAAATGGAGTGAAATCATTAGAGTTAAAGAGAATATAGCAATGCGCTTGAGTCTACGATGTAAAATCGAGATGAATGTCAAGAACTTTCCCTTTAGAATCATCAAGATTTCTAGATGGTCTATTGAAAACTATTTGAGCGAATTATAAATAGCGAAAACAAAATGTCAATAATTCCTTCAGCCATAGAACCTTCTGGCACAACTTTGTTACGCACATGACACTTAAGTCGGTGTAGGTACCTACAACAAAAATCATAAGATGACTTTTACTATTTTCTAAAAAATATGTTTTTACTTTAATAGATTTATGTATTTTTAATTCAATAACTATAACATACCTTTCAATAGGATACATCCATCGATAATGAACGGGTCCTCCAAGTTTACATTCTACAACTAAATGTATAATCAAGTGCACCATAACCGTGAAAAAAGATGGTAGAAATATCATTTCTAGTTGACACAATATGTAGGGTATTCTAGATTCCTACAGGTCCAAATCTTCAAGTCGTATCGTTTTGGAACAAATTCTCCTGAAGAATCTAGATAGCTCGATTAAGGGTTCTATTATCTTCTTAGGTAATGACCCACGTAATGCAATTGACAGGAGCTGTTGTATCAGTATATAGCTATCATGACTCTTCAAGCGTACTATAGTACGGTGTTAAAACCTGACACAACGTGAAACATTTGAAGAATAACCATATGGTACTTTTACATTTTTTATAACCTCCACCAAGTCTTCTTTCTCTTTGCTACTCATTGTGAAAATAGCTGGAGGTAAATATGTCTTGTTTGCAGCTGTGATAACAGGATGAAGTTGTAGTCTCAAACCCATCTCTTGTAAGTCAAGGGGTGCGTGTAGCCATCTTTTAATTTCATATCAATATTTAATAGTGTGCCAACAATATTATCCACCACATTTTTCTCAATTTACATCACATCAAGATTATGACGCCATAAATTATCTTTCCAGTAAGGCAAACTAAAGAAAATACCATGTTTGTTTCATAAGTTGTCATCCCACTGGTTGTCATGTAACATGGTTGTCATTTCACTGGAGTCTTCATTTATTTGCTCATTATTGTTTTGGGCATCAGTAGTATAGTAAGACGCCTCTCATTTTCTCTCCCCATGAGCATGCCAAATGATGTAACCTTGAGAAATTCCATAGCAAATCAAATGATCATATACTATGTTAGGCATGAACATTATACGTAATTCACATTTTCTACATGGATAACAAATCGAAAAATCTATAGGACAATTTTCATATGCAAACTTCAAAAACTCCTTGACACCATTGACATACTCTTTTGTATGTCAAGGTTCTTTATCCAACTTTTGTCCATAACTTAACTCTAATTGAAATATGAAAACAGGACTGAAGGAGAATACAAGATCATTAATAACTTAAAATATAGTATGAAAAATGATATTGAACTTTGAAAAGTAAAGCAAAATAAAACATAAATATAAGTATCAACGATGACTATGTCACAGCCCATGAAGGTTTTGATAGCGTAAATATAAGCATAAATATAAAACCCCAAGCTTATTCAGTGGACCCATGCTTATTAAAGCCCCAAGCTTAATGTGATATGTGAAACATAGTTAGTCTAATAGCAATCCTATAAAGTTTCTCCTTCAAATGACCACCTATATAGTTTTTTCTTTTTTTTTTTTTATTTAAATCTGTTAATGTGTCCTTATCACCTTAATATGTTTTAAAAAAAATAATAATAAAAGTAGCTTTGTCACATTAATTTGGTGTTTGCTTTGGTTGCAAAGGACATTTATATTTTAACTCTCATTTTGATAACAAAAGCTTTAGATTAAACCTCAGGTCTTTAAGGCATCTTTTTTTTATAGGTATTTTAAATCATTTCTAGACAATTTACTTCCCTTTTGTACTTTTGAAAATAAGGGGTACCAAAATGGTCGGCCCCTTTGCTGAATTATGTATCTTGTTAATGCATTCTCAATTTCACAAAAATAGCACCAATGACAAACCAACCCCTACAAAATTATTTACCTACCATGGTGGTGGTATTAAAAAAAATTGAAAGATACTTAGCTGTCCCATGCTTTTTTTCCCATCCTGATCATAGAAAGTCCAAACCCCAAGGGCCTGAATAATAATTTTCCTGTAAAATAATTACAAATGGTTCTGCAAGAAGCGATTGGTTGAACAAATACTAACTAATTACATTAGCTAATAGACATGGATTCATAAATAGAATACAAATTGAAGTGCACTTGAGCTGTGACATAGAGTAAATATTATTTACAAATATAAGCATGAAAAACCTTTATCGAGTAAATACATAGTGAGGCAGATTCATAGAGTAAATACATAGAGAGATAGAAACATAGAGTAAATACATAAAGTAAATATATAGAGATTAGTGTAACATAAAGAGTAAATACATGGAGATCAATTTAACACGAGACTTACATATGGGGGGTGCTTGATTGGTGGACAACTCTCACGTGCCACGTCAACCTATTTATTTATTAAAAAAAAATGCAAGAAAATCAAACACAAACAGAAAGGAGGGAAGGTTTTAGATTTTAGAACCAAAAAATTAGAAGAAACGCAAAACCGTGGAAGAAGGAAGAAGGAAGAGCTCCGCATCGTCGTCTTTGGGTCTAAAAGATCTGGTAAATTTGCCCGTCTTCGAGTGAACAACTGTTAGATCTCCTCCATCTTTGTTTGTCGGCTTCGTGTCTCCTTGGCTAGCTTTAGATAAGATATCTCACGTCGTCGTCTTTTGTTCACATTCCCTTTTTGTTGGCTAGAAACATCTATAGCATGCATTCTGTTTTCGTATGTGGTGTTTTTGTTTGCATTTTGTTGGCTAGAAACATCTATAAGCATTTTTAGTTGTCTTTGTGTGATTGCCTTTCCCTTTTGTTTGCATTCTGTTTTTGTTGGCTTTTAAGAACAAGAAGACAATCCTACAGGATTAATGACATATTCTCATCTTTAACTATACGAAGACATCATATTAAGAATAAGAAGACAATCCTGTAGTGTACATAATGCGAACAAAAGGGAAAGGCAACCACGTGAAGACATAATGCGTGTCATCAAGCAGTGAATAGTTTGGGTTGGTGTAGAGTACCTCCTGCAAGAACAAAAAGACAATCACCAGATTAAGTTGATCGTTGAGGATCAGAAAACATTTAAATAATTAAGTCAAGAAATATTCTTAGTGATAAATCAATTGAAGTCGACATTAGGAAGAAAATAGTACTGTATTTTTGTATTCCATAGTCGATTTTTTGCAGAATGCTCGTTAAATTGCATATTAGGTTCTAAATTTCTAGTAATAAAGATGAGTGATAGGATTAGTGAATTGATTTTGGGGTTTAGAGACTAGCTTGTTCAAACAAAGCCATGTCATAGTTAAATTTTTAAGAAATTTTCAAATGATAGAGTCGATTCTTCAATTGTTTAAAAAAAAAAGTCAATTTGTTTTCCTAATAATAGAATTCATTGCACATGCTAATTGTTCATGTAATTATTTTGTTAACTTGTTTGGATCATTAACACTCATGCCTCTAACCTTTGTTTTCCCAAGCATGATCAACTTAATCTGGTGATTGTCTTCTTATTCTTCCATGAGGTATTCTTTTATTGTTTGTATATATAGCTTTCCTTGAGATTGTTAGTATGAAAAAAGGAGAAGACCACTCATCTCGACTAACACCATCTAGCTCAAATCCTCCAAACGCTGTATGCTATATTATTTTCAAGATTTGATAGAATATGTTGAGTTGATGTTTATTAGTTTATTACATTAACCTCGTGGTTGCTACTTATCATTATTATTTTTTATGTTAGGACATTCCAACAACTACTCCAAACCTTTCAAATTATATGCACGTTTGGCATGGACTAGTATCTGCATGGTCATCGACTTTTGTGCCACATCCAAATGGTAACTAATATTCAATCAACATTCAAGTGGTGATGCAAATTTGTTAGTGTCTTTTTTTAATTACTATGCTTTTTCTAAAAGTTTAATTGCGTTCAATTTTGTGCTTTATGCAGAATGCTGGTTATCAATTTCAGTATGGGATGGAAACTCCGATTCCTCTCATCACTACAAGCTCTGCAACGAGTTCAATAGTTTGTACAGAAGATCCACCCGATTGTAGAGAAACTGAAGCACCATATACATCCTCTAGACTTGATGAGGAGAGTAAAGAGGATACACTAGATTCATGGGAAACCAAGGACGACAGTGTCAGAACACCTGAGTGTGTTTAAATGGATGTTGGTGATATGATTGAGCAGTCAAAGTCGGGGATATAATTTAATTTTTTTTGAAAAATTATTGAGCTATTATAAGTAAGATGGTAAGAAATGCGGGTTTGGAGTGATGACAAAAAAGAGTGTAAAGGCCGACGATAGGATTGTTAGATATGTCACCTTTGCTTGTGCCCGTGGTGGGAAGGCCTGGGATAGAACATTAAATGTCGCCAAACCACGTTCGACAGGAAAGACAGAATGTAAGGCAAAGATTAATGCCTTAAAAGTTAAGGGAAATGTGCGGTTGACAACAATTCAGAATATCTATAATTACGCCCTCAGTTTATAGAAATTCCGCTTCTTTCGTTATAATAGAGAAGTTAGCAAGACCGTAAAAAGAGTCTTAGATACAAATGACTTGACTGACATCCGAATGAATAAGAGTTTTGGCAGTCTTGTCGTTGGCGTGGGTGGATTAAAAAATCTTCCATTTTTAGAAAAGAATTGTCATAATTACATTGACAAGATAAGACAACTTTGAGAGTATTTTTTAAGGATGCAGTACAAAAATCTCGGGTTCTTTGTATTGATGGATTTAGATGATGACGGGAGTTTAAAGAATATCTTCTGGGCCGACCCTAGTAGTAGGGCATCATATCTATATTTCGGTAATGTGGTCACATTCGACATCACGTATTTAACCAATAGATATAGTATGCCCTTTGCACCATTTATTGGTGTAAATCAACACGGCTAGTTAATTTTGTTGGGAGCATGATTGATATCCAGTGAGGCTACGGAGACATTTGTGTGGTTATTCTAGACCTGGTTGTAGTGTATAGACGGTATAGCTCCGAGAGCTATTATCACAGATCAGAATAGAGTGATGAAAAATGTAATTGCCATTGTATTTTCAGAAAGCCAACATTGATTTTGTTTGTGGCATATACTAAAGAAAGTTCCCAAAAAACTTGGATCCCATGTTTCGTACAAAAGTGGCATAAACATTACTTTGATGAAATGTATGTATGACACCCAAAGTGTTGGGAGTAGCTAATCACCACGTACAACTTGCATGAGAATGTCTGACTGTAAAGTTTATATGATGAGCGTGAGCATTAAGTACCGACATTATTGAAAAAGTTATTTTGGGCTGGAATGAGTACTACGTAGCGGAGCGAGAGCATGAATGCATTTTTTTATGATTATGTTCACGCTAAGACAAACTTGAAAGCGTATGTCAACTAGTTTGATAACACGTTAAAAAAGAAAATTGAGAATGAAATTACCGCAGACTTCCACTCACGTAGTGTCACAATTTCTTGTATATCTAGATCTCTAAATGAAAAGAGATTTTAAGATCTGTACATGAATGCTAAATTCAAGGAAGTTCAACAGGAAATTATTGGTATTATTGATATGGATCCAGAGTTACTGAAGCATGATGGTACAATAAAGACCTATCTCATGGATGATGAAGTTCATGCGGAAGAATTTACTAAGCTGGTTACACACTATGTGAACTTTAGTAAGGACGATACAGCTGCAAAGTGTTCATGTGGGTTGTTTTAGATGAGAGGGATATTATGTAGGCACATTTTGGCAGTATTCAAATGTAACGAGATTAAGTTTGTGCTAGATAGGTACATTTTAGATCGATGGAAGAAGGACATCAAAAGGAGGTACATGTTAATTTATAGCAGTTATGGTGCTTGGGATCAGCGGGCAGATACTAACAAATATTCAAGTCTATTGAATATCTATCATAAGATGATTACTTATGCAGCGGGTTCGATACAACATATTGAGGATGCAATTAAAAAATTGTATACAATGATTGACTTATATCGTGCCAACCAAGAACCCCCATCGATAACCCTAATGGGTTTTAATGTTGGTTGTACAACAAAGGACACAATTACAATTGTTAGTTCAAAACAAGTACTCAGTTCGAATGTTGTGAGAGAAAAATGCAGATTCCCATCGTTGAAGAGAGTATCGATGATGGAGAAAGACATGCGAAAAGTTAAAGTGAAGACGAAGAAAGCACCAATGAAGGGGAAACACAAACAAGTGCAATTTTTAAACATTAATGGGTTTTATTTTCTATTTGTTAATGCGAATATGACAAAAATGCTAACAAATATTTATGATTTGTTTATCAGCGAGATAGAGGAGATACACAGTTGTAGACACTTGCAGGAGTTTATTTGGCCCTTCAAAAATAAATACTCCCAATATTGGATACGTCTAGATCCGAGAAACGGTGATTGAGAGTCAAGAAAGTGTAAGTGGATCTTCTGTGTTGTCGATATTTTAATAGTATTATCCACAATGCAATAATATTTGAGGTTTACTATTTAAAGATGCAATTTGAATTGGATGAATCACAGTTGGGAGAATCTAGATTGGATGAATCACAACCGCTGCAATGATATGATTCAATGGGTATGTTATTAATAATACTAACAGTTAATGTTGTTACAACTAATATTTTTAGTTGTAATATTGGAAACTGACTTGATCTATATTGTAAGTTTCGTAGGTCAAACTTGATATTGCATCTTTGTGTGTGTGCACAACCAGTACATTGTTGGGCTTGGGAGCAGTTCATAATACGTTGTATAAGATTGACATGATGCTGCATCTAGTTTATTCATGTATTGGGAATACATTTGTTGGTATGTGTATATTGGGAAGCCATTTGTTGGTATTTTGTGTATTGGGAAGCCATTTGTTGCTATTTGTATATTGGCAGGTTTAATGTTGTTATTTGTGTATTGGAAAGTTCTGGGTTTGTATTTGTGTATTGGGAGTCAAGTTCGTTGTTTATATTTGTGTATTGGCTTTAAAATTGTTGATATTTGTGTAGTGGTATGTATAATGTTGGTATTTATGTATTGGCATGTCAGTTGCTGTTATTTGTGTAAATTAAGTCATAGTTATTTTTATATGTATATATATATTCTGGATGGATATGTATATATAATTGGATAAGTAATATTAGGAACGAAGTAATTGTGATAATCCTTCCTTAGCAAGCGGTATGGTGGTATGCAGGGATCCTAATTAAATTGGCACCCTTACATTAACTTGCTTCATTATTTTTTATAAAAATGCCCAATGGCCAAAATGAAGTAAAAATTACAAGAATTTGAGAACTTAATACATTAACCTGCTCAATACATTAACCTACACCTGAGTTTTTACATCAATAATAAACTGCTCAATATGTACATCAACAATAAATTGCTCAATACATTAACCTGCTTCTCAACAACTAATATCTAATTATCACTATTTTACAAACTGCCCAATGGCCAAAGTGAAACAACAAACTGCTCAATATATTAACTTGCTTCTCAACAACTAATATCCAATTATCACTGTTTTACAACTTCTACATTAATTACTTAGTCCACTACAAAACCAAAACTCCAATACAATTTTTGGAATTACTTAGACACCAGACAACATGCAAATATAAATGCAAAAGCCCAATACAACCGAAGTAGTGTGCGTAAACGCCTTATTTCAGTTTCTTGTTCCAAAAGTACTAACTCATTCTTCATAACCTCAATCTCTCTCTTTTTGATATCGTTGAGTTTCTTTTCAAGCTCTTTCTCATTCCTTAACAATTTATTGGTTCTTTCTTGAAATTGGAGCTCATTCTCTTGATTACTATCTTCCCACTTGAAAAACTTGCAGTATAGTAATCCCTGATGATTTTATACATATATAACAAAGATGTTTAATATTAATCATTATATGATAAAAAAAAATTTTATGTACAAATGAGGTAGTTATCTTTGTGTTTTAATTTGGACACCCTAAGAAGGGTTGTCCTGGATTCTTTATAGTACTTGAGCATCTCAGTGTGGCTTGCTCCTCACAGAAATAGAATAGTATACCCAAAACATGTTTAGCAAAGGATGAAAAAGATACCGATGATGACATTCTAACATGAACCAAAATAACAGTCAGGTTAAATTGGAGAGAGAGAGAGTATACAAAACAACTTTTCTATATTCGCTCACTACTAAACAGTCCAAAGTCAAGCTCTCTCCCACGAATTAACAAGTTTATGAAATAGTCTCATAAGAATAGCTTATACAATAACTAACTGTTTTTAGAATGCTTCAATTATTTTTCTACAAGTTGCTTAAACATCCCACTAACTGTTTTAGAATGCTCAAATTTAAATGTAACCGTTTATACATTCCATAGAGATGCTAAACCTAAAGTCTCTTTCATTTTGATAAGGAGCAAAGGAAAAACATTATTGGAAAAATCATGTACAAAGGAAAATAGAGGAAAAGAAAAGAAATGGACCTAAAATACTAGTGGATCCGAGTATGAGGTTATAATGGAAATGCATCCATAATCATACAAACCTAAACTATTAACCTCAAACAGTCTTACCACAGAGTATAGACAAATCAAGACCCAATATATGTTCTGTGTAATGAAGTTTAGAATGAGATTCATTTTATTATAAGCGATGCTATTACTCTCATACATGAGTGGAATTTATAAATTGACAACTTAACAAGGATTATATGGTATGTGATTTTAATAATTATATGACTAAAGAGTTAATGCAAGAATTATACATCATAGACACATTGTTAATGTATGATAAAGAATTATTGACTTCCAAATCTTTGGAAAGTAAATCAAAACGTAGAAAAAGGAGAAATCTAACCTGATTTTTGTAAGGGCATAATTTGAAACTCGGCCCGATCGATGATTACACCAAATTTTTTGGGGTTAGGGTTAGGGGTAGGATTAGGTTTAGAGTTAGGGTTAGGGTTAGGGTTTCAAGGCTTGATTTTAGATCTGGGTTTAAGGTTAGGATTTCGGAGTTTTGTGGGAAGGGGATTTCAGATTTGGATTTATGGGTTTGTGGATTTCAGATCTAGGTGGAGAAGAAGAAAGAAGGAGCTTCGTGGAGAAGACGAAGCTAGCCATTTGATGGGTTCGTGGAGAAGACGAAGGGAGCTGTGGTTTTGTGACTTCGTGAAGAAGACAAAGACAGTGACTGTAGGTGTTTGTGGGTCTATGGGTTCGTGGAGACCATGGAGATTGATTGTGGAGAAGATGAAGATTGGGTTGCGGCGGGCTGCAGCTTTGTGGGGAAGGGGGTGAAATGGGAAATGAGGCCACCAGAGCCCCTTCTGTCTTTGCAAATACAATTCGGACAATTCAAGAGCTGAAGCCCTAGTTTGACAGTTCCTAAAAATGATTTGCACTAAAAAAGACTTGAGGCTCAGTTTGGATACAAAACCAATCTCAACTCATCTTATCTAATCATTATAACGTTTCCAAATTTTCATATAAAATATAATAAACCATTCAAAATTTTCAAATCTAAAATAATAATAATATTAAAAAATAATATTCTAATAATATTTTATTTAACTTTTAAATTTTATCTTAATTTATCCCATTTGAACTTACTATCCAAAAAATAATTCTCACGTTTTAAACTTTGATCCGGGTGGTAAAAGTCTTGGTTCTCTTGGTACTCCTGAAAACTATGCCCCACACGCATGTCTCAATTGACTCTACGGAAAGTTGAATTAATTGATCTACAGACAACCTACTTTTCTTTTAAAAGTGGCCGGTAGCAACTACTTTTGCAAAGCTTGAATGGCCTGGAAAACTACGTACACCCCTCCGAGCTATGAAAACTTAATATTCATTAATTAATTTAATCAACTACTAAAACACTAGTCGTGGGGGTACATACGGCATACAACTACTACTGTTACATGTCAATTGATCTATATATATCATTCTGTCTTTTAATTTAATTTCAAGGTATTAATTAGCCTGAAACGAGACACTCCCTAAGCCGTAAGGAATGGTACATTCATTAGATCTTAACTCATCAAAAACTTTGATCTTAACTCATCAAAAATAGAGGCTGGAAATTAAAAGAATTAGATGGATGGGCCATCTTTGTCTACATAGCCTTGAAATTAAACCATCTTTCTTCCAAGATCATGTGCTTTGTCGATCAATTGTCATTGTCATGACATGGCCCTCCAAAAATCTCTTAAAAAAATTTAAATTAAAAATAATAAAGCCCTTCATTTGAAACCAATCCATATCATGCATATGTGACATGATTTTTATGTATGTTTTTTGCAAAAAAAAAGATCATGCATGCAGTTGGGTAATATTGATCATTTGATCATGATGTCACTTTGAACATGTAAAGGGTTCCTTATCTGGGATTTAATCACCCCAAAGCTGCACTATATATATGCCCCAACATTACAGGTAATAATCTTATGATCAAATTTCGTATAAGATCTTATTAAATCTAGGCTCCACATAGTTCATTTTGCATTTTTATTTAATGTTAAGTTTTCTTTCTCCAGATAATTGCGCGCGCGCATTTCAGGATAAGTACTTTTTAAGGGATCGCTTATTTTCTTTTAGGCTTTTTAGGAGCAGCAGATCAATGATGATGATGATGATCAGTCTGTGTTGTTTCTCATTACAGCTTATTCATTATTAATGCACGCAGTGTCGATCCGATGCTGGTTTTGATGGCTGTATCTTTTCTCTTTGTTGTTCTTCATGATTGTAGTTTTGTGAGTGCATTAATGAAGCGCAAAACATGATAAATTAGAAGCGAGCAAAATATTTCTGATCTGAGGGAAGGTCAACACATGCAAAAGATTTTTTTTTCGCCCCCTCTAAACAGAAGTAAAAAAAGAAAAAGAAAGAAGGAAAGAAAAGGAATAATATTCATATATATATATATATATATTTATAGTACAATAATTCCAACCTGATGAGCCTGCCAAAGTGAACGTGCCATTTGAATCACAAGCAAGCTGTGGTGTTTGGATTTATTCGTATAGGTACAGAACTGAGAGAAGAACTGATAGTTTTAAATCAGGAATCACTTTTTATAGAGCATATATATCCAGAAGACTGGATGAGAATTTGGTCCTTAATGTTATTCGATCCAGAACTCAAACTACGTACTTTCATGAATAATACTGAAAAGTTTGTGGTACTGCTAGCTTCTCCAAAACCTAGTTTGGTGTACACACATCATTAGAATGAAGAAGTTCATGTTCTTGTATATTTGTCCAAGATAATTAACAAGCCTGCCTAAATATGAATGATTATATATGGCCTGACATAAAAACACCTAAGAATAAGGGAAGACGTTGTTCTTAGCGCGCATGTCATTTCTTATGTAAGATTCAGATATCTGCCCGCCCCCCAAAGGAATGTTGATTCAATATATAATTGGTATGCTTTTGGCAGATAACTCAATGTATTTTTGCAAACTAGCTGATTGAATCTGTTTTGGTTTTGGCCCTTGGCCAGATGCGTTTGATCATATTCTTGGTGTAGCAGTTGGGTGTGTATATATGTTGGGTTAGTTTATGTTGCCTGTTTGCACTTGTTCGTAGGTTTGTCGTGCACCTCTATATTAATATTAATGCTATGAATAAAGCGGAAAACAAGGACCATAAATGATGATTTTTTGTTGACCACACGAACATTACAGAGAATACCACAAATAAACTGATGTACGTTAAAAGGAGATCGACCGATATATATAGTATCATGATCTGTTGAAAGTTCCACATTAATTAACAGATTGCAGCATCAGCTAGAACTGAGTTGCGAGCCGCAGATGACAGCGAGAGGTGGATATTGCAGTGTGATTATGAAATGCTGATGACCGGGGGATTTAGCACAGAAAACCAGACTGATAAAAATTGAATATCAAAGTCATGTATAGGCGGGGATAAAATGTGGAGTGAGAGTTTGAACTTAGGATCTTTGTTATGATATTATGTGAAATTACCACTTCTCCAAAAAACTTAAACAGATAGGTAGATTTAATTATTTATATTTGTCACCCAATTATTGCAGAAAATGTTAAAAATGATCACCACATGGTATCAGCTACAATAAAAGCTAATTAATCAAGTGTAATTTATGATGTTACAAACAAATACCTGGCCTATGCATGGTTGGAGAATGAAAGTATATGATCAAACAAAGCCCTCCGGCCACAAGGTAGGAAATGCATGGCAACCACTAGTGGAATTACTGATTACAAGGCTTTGAGCCATGCAAATTCCATAGACAAGGCGAAAAATCCTTAAGTGAAAAACGAAAGAAAAATTGGCGCCACACATTATCTACTGTAAATCACAGTACCTTACCTTCAAATAATAAAATAAAATAAAAAATTTCCCGAGAAAATAACAAAATAAATAAATTATCATCCTTTTGCCACGATAATTTAACATTCTAAATGTTGATGGCTGCCATTATTCGAAGAATAATACAAACATTATAATTAAGATGGCTGCCTTTAATTATAATTGCACGTGTGAAATTATGCATGGCCAGCTCTTTGTTTCTTGTAACGCTTTATTCTGCATTATGCATATCGATCTGCGCGCAACATGCTCGTAATCAGCGAGTTTAGCAGCAATCCAAACATGGAAGAAGTTTATAAAGAGAAAGCTTGGTGACTTAATGGACATAGACTGATAGATCACTAAAAAGATAGATTTCTATTAATATATATTTATATATATATTTATAATAGTCAACAGAGTTTTAGTACAAATAACAGCATTTACAATAATTTATATTCCACCCAATAAACTAGTACTACAAATTCCAGCCACCTGCAACACAGAATAACAACCATGGCAATGACGAATTATCGCTTTAAACGGCTTGGAGGTGGCTCAATATGATAAAAAACGTCTGTTGGGAAGTTCCAACGGGTTCAAATAATTGAGGCCCAATGGAGAGTTTAGTTCCATTTCCGAGCCCAGAAGCGTCCAACGTTCCAAACAGATCAAATATACTGCTGGGGTCTTCAACTCTATCCATGAATTCTTGGGTTTCTGGTAAGACTATTGTGAGCTCTGGTTGGAGTTGTGGGATCTCAGATAGAGGGATTTGGGGTTGGGACTCTATGCATGGGTTATTCTCAGCCGGGGAGAATCCATGATGAATAGGTCTGTATCGAAATTATGCAACTTGGGGCTAACAAGATCCGGTAATGCCACCATTCTGATCATTTCAGTAGTGTTCTTGATGCGGGATGATGAGCATGACTGAGCCCTTGACGATGATTCTCCCTCCGATGAGGAACTGAACTTTGGAGCCTATAAATAAATAGGCAAAAATTATTCAAGAAAAAAAAAATATTAGGAATAATAAACTAATCATGTATCTGAAAATTATGAATCGGACATGAGTAATACTACTCATCATTCTAATTCTCATCATCCCATGATGTGGCACTAGATGATTAGAGACTATTTATTATCTAATGCCACATCATGGAATGATGCATGAGAGGATGATGAATAGATTTACTCATAATAATAAAAAATAAACTAAAAGAGCAGTCAAAATGAAGAAGAAAAATGACGTGGCCATTTAGCATTTGATCTCTTAATATAACATTCCAATGGTTCAGTAAATAATATTTTAGTTTAAACACTCAAGTCAATAATGGTTTTAATGTCTGAAATGAGAGATTTAAATTTAATAAATAGTTTTTCTGTACATTTACGTCCAAAGCGGGACAACTTATATTAGACCTTTGACAATTGTACGTGGCAAGACTGCAGCTCCCTTTTGTTCTTTTGTGATTTGGGGGGGTGTTGCTGAAGTTTGCAGAATCCTTGCTAGCCTTTTTTGCCTGCTACTAGTACTGTTCATCTGGGTTTCGATCCAGAAATCAGGGTCTACTCGGACCGGAACTCGGGTTTCAAATCCGGGCCGGGTTGACCCGGGTAAGATCCGGGCCGGAACCCGGGTAGATCCGGGTTTTTGAAACCCGGAAATCCGGGTTCCCGGTTGAACATGGTTTTTTCTTTTTTTTTTTTTTCCCCTTTATGTGAACCTCATCAGACTTATACTTCAAGGATGGACCCTGGTTGTCCTCCTTTGGCTCTTCCAAAATTTGATTGTCAGCTCCTAACTTATACTTTAGAAACCGATTAGAAGAAAATAATTAATTAACTTTTTAATTAAATGCATGTAAAAAAAATAATATTCATGATGTAAAATGCATGCGACATATACGATGCAATCCACTACATATTACATTGTTTGAACTAATTTGCTAAGAATATTACAAAACAAATACGTTGTTATAATCAAACTCTAATAGACAACAAATTGTTTGCAAAAAATCAGAAATTTTTCCAAGCTAACTAGGCTCTTCAGTCCACCAAGCTCCTCTGGTATGGATCCCACCAAGTTGTCCATGTACAATTCACTGCAAAAAGAACAGTGAACACGTACCAACCAGACCATATTTTATTAAATTAAATGTTGCATGCATCTTCCAACATATAAAAGTGAATTTAACACCAAATCTATTAAGGTCCATAAAAGTAAATAACAACTCATACAGCCAGAAAAATAAATTAAGATATTTCTGTATATATTAATATAATATTTACCAAAAATATGTTTTTCTATTAAAACTTACTTTGGATTTTTTTCAACATGAATGGGAAGAGAGACGCACATCAGCCTCTGTTGAAGATGAAGCTAGATGATCATCTAAAAAAATATTAAAAATGAGTTAGATAGATAATAAACTGAGACAGATATATATTAAAAAAATATTTCAAGTTTCAAACTTACCTTCGAGGTCCATCGACTGCACATATTCTTCCAACTCCCGGATGTCGACAGGTTTGGTCCTTAACCAATTTTGGGTGCAAATGAGGGCTTCGACAGTTTCTGGAGACAATTTTGGGTGCAAAAGGATCCAATATGCGTCCTCCAGTACTGAATGCAAACTCCGAGACAACAATGGAAATGGGGGTGGCTAACACATCACGTGCTACCTCAGCAAGGACAGGATAATTGGTGGCATTAACTCTCCACCAATCTAAGATATCAAAACCGAGAGAATCATTTACACACATCTCAGACAAATATCTCTCTAGCTCCGATCTAAACTCCATAACACCCCGCTCTTCAAGGAATTTAGTAAACATGATCTTAAATTTAGTCGGAGGCGGTGTCGGCTCATTAGAACTCCCCCCACTAGTAGTGTTTGACCTCCCTTGAACCACATTAGAACTCCCTCCACTAGCCACACGGAATGTGTTATACTGCTCGATCAAGCGGCCTAAAAGGAGTTTAACCTTGTCTTCTATCTTATCCGCCAACTCATACCCTTTGCACTTTTGCAACCAAAACTTCATTGCCATCATTTTGTATCGTGGATCAAGCACAAAAGCAGCATATATCATCAAGTTGAACCTATTTGTGCTACCCCAATATTTGTCATACTTACTTCTCATATTTATGCCCATAGTACTAGTGATAATATCACTACTCAAGCACATATCAATTAATGCATCTTCAATTGTGCAAAGTTGCTCAAAATATACATTAGCCGTCACATACAAAGAACCAGAAATGCTCAATGTAACATCATAAAAAATTTTCAGCAACTCTAAAAAAATACGTGCATTTTTCCAATCATCACTAGTAGGGTTCACAAATTGTTCATCCATAAAAACATATTGTTCAAATGCTTGTTTATGTTTTTTAGCGGTACTCAGCATCAAATATGTGGAGTTCCATCTAGTAGGAACATCTAAGCAAATCATTCTCCCACTGATCTTTTCTTTTGTCGCACAAGCCTTGAACTTGGCAAATCTTGATGGTGAAGATTTTACATACCTAACGGCATCCCTAATCTTTGTTACAAATTCATAAACATCCTTCAAGCCGTCCATAACAATTAGATTCAATATATGGGCAACACACCGCATATGAAGAAATTCACCACCCAATATAGTACAATTATTGTCTTTTATTCTCCTTGTAACACCCCGTATTTTACTGTATTTTTAACGAATGATTATTTTAATTAATTTAAGGATCTATTCTCTTATTTTAAAATTAAGAGAGTTTTGAAATATTATCTTATAATATTTTAAGTTGTGAAAATTATTTATTTTATAAGTTTTCTTGATATTAATTATTGTTTTGCAATTAAATTGATATTTAATTTAAATTAGTTAGATTATGGGTTTTAAAATTATTATTGTTTTAATAAAGCATTTCACTGAGTTTGAATTATTTTATTTAGTTTATGCTTTTAAAATCCTTTTCGTTGGATCATTTTCGAGACCCCAGAGGTGAGGACTGGATCTCTTCTTTTTTTCCTTCAATTTTCTTTTTCTCTTTTTCTTTCTTTTCTTCCTTTTCTTTTCTTTCTCCTCCTTCCCGCGTGCGACCCAGCCCCCCTCTCCTTCGTCCGTTTCACTCATCACCACCCAGCACCGCCGCGCGCCACCGTGCTCGACACCGGCCAGCCCATTGCCTCCCCCACCGGCCGGCGACCCCACACCTCCGATCTCAGCCCCTCCCTCGCCGGCAATAGCCCCCACGCACACCTCAAAGCCGCGCCGTCCCATTTGCTCCAGCGCCGCCGTCCGGCCACCACCTCTTAACCACATCATCACCGGCCCTCAAGCAACCCAATGGACCAAACCCCAGCCCCGATCTGTCACTGGTGAAGCCCAGTCGAGCTCACACCCGATTTTGCCTTTCCGGCCTTCTACCACCGTTTTGGCCGCCACCCACGGCCAAAGGCCACCACCATTAGCTTCACCACCTTCCATAGGCCCTACCCTACCGTTCCCAAGTCTTCGTTTGACCCCGTATAATTTTGGGTTCTCTGTGTTTTCGGCCACAGTGTTTTTACACTGTGAAGTTGCGGCTTTTGTGCTTTCCAGCTCTTCCATGATCCTCCGAAAATATTTTTATAGCGCTGTAAGTATTTCCTAAACAATCTTTTGATATTTAAATATATTTTTGCTCTAATTATTTACACTGTATTCTGATTGGTTCCGGACTGAGTCCGAGGAGAATTCGGGGGTGGATGGATTGAGGACGGAGAAATTGTGTATTGGTTATGTTGTGTTCTGATTGGTTGTTGATTGTCGTTATTGTGAGTTAGTACATTGCATATTGCACGCATGTTCATGTTTGTAAAATGAAAACTGAGTTTTCGTGTAATTGCATTCATGATCATGTGGTTATTTTGAAAAGTGGATTTTCATGTGAAAATGGATTTGTGGGTGCGTGTGTATCACGACTCCAAGCCGAGATGGGGCATTATCTCGGTGGAGCTCCTCTGGTCACTCGGGAGCGGAATATACTGAGTGACGTCCCCTGGGTTGTCGCCGGGCGACAACGGGATCGGACGTTGGACGTGCCGACTCAGTGGCCCTTCTGCTGGCGGGGGCTAAAGGATGACCTGGCCACGAACGCACCTGGTGCGGAACTGGGCATCTCTCATAAATTAGCCAGGACGTGCGGATGGTCCATAGGGGAGACCATGGTGCATATGAATTAATGGATAAATGAAAAAATGACTGTTTTCTAGAAAAATAGCGTGAGTTGGCTTTGTGTGTCATTTTCTGAAAAAATGACGGATTAATATTTTTGGGCCAAAATGTGATTTTGGCGTGTGTTGCATTTCTTACATACTGCATCATGGGCATGCATGATTAGATGCTTAAATGTGTTTTTATTTCAGGATTGGTTAGGTTATAACTTACCTGTGGTACCATTTAATGGTACTGCAGATTTTGATTATGGTGATGCAGGTGCCGAGCCTGAGGATTTGGCTCCGCCGGAGGAGTGATCTGGGATCACTCGAGTTATGTTTATATTCTCAACTCTTGTTTTTTTTTATGGGACATTTGGTTTATGTTTTAAATACTTTGTATTTAGATATATGTATTAAACTAAAATTCTGGTACTAAAGACTTAATTATTATTATCCGCTGCGTATTTTATTGTGCACTGTTTATTTGTTGCACACACTTGGCACTTGTCGTTGGGATGTGTGACCGTGTGTTATCATCCTGACGTCACGATTCCCGAGGTTTTTTGTACGTGGGAGTCGGGGCGTCACTCTCCTCCTTATGTAATCAACAGCAACATCATTTGAGGAGGGATTGTCAACTGTGATGGTCAAAATCTTATCAACACCCTATTCATGCAATCCCAAATCTAACACCCTCTCAATAGTTTCGCCCCTATGGTCAAGAATTTGGCAAAACTTAAGTATTTTTTTATGCAATCTTCAATTGCAATCAATAAAATGTACAGTAATGCACATGTAGTTCATATTTTGCACCGACGTCCAAGTATCGGTTGTAAGACATATTCTTTGACCATCCAACAATTTCTTTAACTTTATCTTCTCTTCGATATACAGTTTAATACAATCCTTTTTTAAAGTGATTCGGGATGGCAAAGTAAATCGAGACTCTAAATCAATCACGAACTCAACAAACCCTTCGTGCTCCACTAGCCTAAAAGGCAATTCACACCTAATAAAAAACTTAGCGGTTGACACCCTAAGTTTTTCTGCATCATACTTCACTATACCTTGTGGGCTACACACTCTTCCCTCCGCATCCCTCTTAACACTAGATGATTGACTTTTTCCAACTCCTTTATGTCTAAGAGGGGAAGTTTCACATGCATTCTGGAGGTGATGTATCATAGATGAAGTGCCATTTTTGTAGTGGCAACTGTATAGCTTAGCGCAATAATTTCACTGAGCTTTTGGGTTATCATGGTCAATAGATTGCACCTTAGTAAAGTGTTCCCAAACCACCGATTCGTTACTAGGTGGTTTTTTCGATTTCTTGGGTAAAGGTGGGATGGAATGGGTAGGTTGTTGTGTATATGTGGATGAAGGGGTTGGAAGACTCCCATGGTCATCCACATCCAGTGGAATAGACGAAGAGTCACCACCAACCCCTTGGGTTGTACTGACATTACAACTCATAGAATCTTCTTCCATCTGTTATTGAGTAATAAAGACCACAAAACACAATATAATAAATAATCAAACACTAATAATCAAATATAACAAAATAAATAATCAAACGTAGGGGGACATTTTGATGGTTTTAAAATTAGATTTCATAGTAATCTTGAATGATATCAAACATTCCATTTGTAGCATCATTTACTTGTACAAATAGTGTGATTATTCTGTAATTGTAGAATTAGTCAAAATCAATAGAAAATATTTTACAGCCAAGTGCATATTTTCTCTCTCCCCTACGTTTCTTATCAACCACCATGACCAGTCTGCAATACAACAGCGTATAATTTTGTACATGTTTGCAGTCCCTGGCCATGACCATATATAAGATGAGTGTTTTAAAACCTTTCGTACGTACGTACTAGCATTCAATTAAAAAAGAACGACTATGAATTATTGAGGCAGTCAAGCTGCAGTGAGTTCTAGTTGCAAATATTGAAGTCAACATGCAATATATATAGATATAAAAAGAAAAGTTGAAACAAGTGCTTGGTTATATATGATTGGTTTCTGAATCCTAGTAATTAATAGAAAAGCCAGCACATTGGACTAATTTTCCTCTCGTACCTAAAACTGCCGCAATTATATATTTGTTGCATCACGAAATATTCCCACCAAACGAAAAATAAATGTTCCACCTAATATTCTCTTCTTGGAAACAACTTTACGTTGTATTCTCTCCCATTGGTTTTCTTCTACTAGTATGTGATATATTCATAACTATTAAATAATAAAGAAATATGTTCTAAATAATCATTTAATGATAATAAATGTGTCACTTCTTATTTAATGAAATGAAAATAAAATGACAGTAAGGTGTATAGAATTTTCATATATATATATATCAAGTACTCCAAATATATGTTTGATGGCAAAGCATGCATGCAGGTTGATTAATGGTACCTGCATATATGATCTCCACCCTCTCACACCAACCCCAATATGGGACAGATCAACAAGTTACTAGGGTACTAAAGGTTACAGAATGGATATCTATCTCAACTTGTTGTATACAAAAAAAAAAAAAAACAGTGTTGAATGATATCTATCTCAACTTGTTAGGAAGTAGTTAGTGCATTCTATATATGATTCAGTGGGTGAAAAGTAGGCTAGAAATTAAGCTGTATCTCTTGACAGATGAGTAGTATACATGTGACTTCACGCCCTAGCTAGATGGCAAATTAGTAAGATTTTATTGGGACAATTGATATTCTGTCTCCCACTATAGTGTTAAGATCTTGAGTTTTTTTATACTAAATATGGGTTAAGGAAATAGAGTCGCCTCATATTTGTTTGAAGAGAAAAGGATTCACCTCAGAGAGGTGCTTTAGATAAGACAATTAATGGCATAAATCAGTCATTGTCTCTGTGATGATCGGCCCGAGAAATCCATCTTTTCTCATTGCGCTTCCACTCCCAAACTCTATCCCAATTCAAAACCACTTCATATTATATGAATCATATATATCACTAGGCCTTGCAAATTACTGAAGTGTACGTGAAGATTTTTGCTTTGCAGCTAGGGAACCAGTCGGGGAAGCACATCATGAAGCGATATGTAAAGGCCACGAAGAAAAATATGGACTTATTTCTACATATCTTAATTTATTTAAAAGCATGAAGCTTTAATGAGGAAGTACTGTCTCCCTGCAATGTTCTAAAATGTGTACATGTGGAGATCAACTCAAGGAGAAAAATGGAAGTGTGCTTGAGGAGCAAGATAGATGGGATGCTTTTCTTTCTTACTCCCCCCTTCCCCTCCCCTTTGGGTCGTAGCAATATTTATGTTTGTATGAAACATTTTAGAGGAATTTTGTTGTTCATCCTGAATTTTCTCATTTTGGGTCATATAAACTAGCTAATGTGTTATACTTTTGAGTGATTTTTTTAAATTTAATTAATCGACTGAAAAAATACTTAAAATATGCTAAATCAGTTGTCGGGCTTTTTCTATTTTCATAAGGAAAGGCCCTTTTTTTTTCTTCCAAGTTGGGGGAAATAAACAAAGTGCAAATCAAATGAAGACCTGAAGGAAAAAGACAGTGTGTGAAAGGTATTAGTGCTAACAATTAAGGGATTAAAGAAAAATTGAAAGTCGGCATCTCCTTACAGAAATCCAAATCACCGAACCAAATAAGCAAAGCCAAACCCAGAAATCTTCAACAAAATAATTCAAGAACAGCAAAACAAATCAACATAATTAACAAAAACAGATGCAATTGATGGAAGAATTCAAGAAAGTCTTACATGCAGTTTTGGACGACGTTACAGACCCTAAACATCTCGGTATTGCTGTGCTGTTGTGCCTGAGTGAGACGAGAGAGAGAGAGTCCGGGTTTCAAATGAGAATCGGATGGAGAAATCAGAAATGAGAATTGGTATTGCTGAGCTGCGGCGCAAGGGATGGAGAAATCAGAAACGAGAATCGGAGATGAAGACAAGTCTAGGGTTTTTTTTTAGTCTAGACGAAGTGCATCGTTTTGATGCAGGGTTTTTTTTTAAACCCGGGTTCTGGGTTTCAAATCCGGGTACCGGGTTTAAAACTCGGTACCCGGCCCGGGTAGACCCGGGTTTAGTCATGCGGGTACCGGCCCGGATTACATCCGGGCCGGAACCCGTAACCGGAACCCGGATAACCGGGTTCCGGACCAGGTCGGGGAAAAACCCGGCCTGGATGAACAGTGCTACCTGCTACTCCAAAAGTTCTTCACATCATTACGGTTCTTCCTGGCAGATACGCTGCAATTTTAGTCCATTTGTTCCCAAACTGTGCCTGCAACTCTATCACCACGCTTTCTTCCTCTAGTGAAAATTTGCAGCCATTGGGGGAGAGACGCACCAAGAAGAAAGAAAAGTAGAGAACGCTCATGATCTCCCATTTCTTGGTTATAGATCACACATGCATCTTATGAAACACAGTATTTACAACAATTGATGAGGAGAGAATATTGAAGTTCAAGGACGCAATTCGTCAAACACACAATACGCATCCAGAATAATGCATTTGGATTTATTGTTCTGCTATTTGCTGAGTTGTACATACATATAGATTATTCATTATTTGTTATTTCCATTCTTTTGTAACTATAAATAGCCACCATTGTACATGACAGAATCACGTAACGATAGAAATATCGCATTTTCAGTACAACAAATAGTGGCTTTTCCCACGAATTCTTTTCCCACAATATACGATTTGTGGCAAATAGTAGGCTAATGACACCAACATGGTCTGTGGGAAAAAATACAACTCTTTTGCCACGAGATCACGTTGGCAAGTAAAACTTTGTGGGAAAACAATTTTTGCCACGAAATAAAGACAATTTGTGGCGATTAAAAGTCACCGTAAATAAACTTACAAAACATTTGTTCCTTTCGTGGGTTTTAAGCTTTTGCCACAAGGTTATCAGTTTTTTGCGGCGACATTTGCTCGCGGCAAATAGTCTTGACAGAGTTATGTGCCTCTCGTTGGTTACTAGTTTTGGGACGAGTTAATTACCCTTTTTCGGCAACTTGTTTTCACCACAAATTGGACAACCTTTTTAATTTTGTGGTTATTAGTATTTGCGGCTGTGTTATTAGCATTTGCGGCGATTAAAAGCCGCCGCAAATAATAATAAAATTAAATCCCCCGCTCCTTTCTTTCCCCTCTTCTTCCAAAACACTCCCGATACTCCTCTCTCTCTCTCTCTCTCTCTCTCTCTCTCTCTCTCGCTCTCCGCGGCTGTCGAGCTTCTCCTCCCTGCTGTGGGCCACCGCTAACGGCTCCCCTTGCTGTCGAGCCACCGTGGTTCTTCCCCCTCAGCCCCTCGCCCTCTTGCCGACTCTCTCTCTCTCCCTCTCCCTCTTGGATCCCAGCAGATCTGTGCACCTCCGCCGTCTCCAGCCATGGCCATCGCCACCCTCAGCTGGCCTACGGTTCCGCTAGTCACCTACCGTCGCTCCACCCCAGCTCTGGCATCTCTCTCCCTCGCACGATCTCTCTCGCTGGTCTCCACGGCACCCCCCCCCCACGGTTTTCTGATTACAATGGCCTTCCCCACCGCTGTGAGCCACCATCTCTGCCTCCATCCAAGACTCAGCACCACCACGAGCAACCCATGGACGCAGGAGCACCTCCGGCATGCCTCCTTCGCTGTCCAGCCTTTAAGCATGGTAAAAATCCTACCTTTGTGTCTCAAGTGCATTATTTTAGTGTATATAGACGTATGATGTGGTGTTGAGGGCCTAGGCAGATTTGTATCTATGATAATTTACCATTTCAAATGTTTTCAACTACTTAATTGCACCTCAGAGGGTTGAGTCTACTCTGAAAATGGTTTTGGGCTCAAGTGATAAATGAATTAAAATTCCTTTGGCAGATGGGCTGCTAAATTATATGTAATTTGATTCTTCTATTTTTGTCCCTGCAGGTTTTTTGTGAATTTGATTGGGAGTTAGATGAGCTTGAGGTACAGAATTCATGTTCAGTGTTTTTATTCTATGAAATTCAATTGTGAGGTTGTAGTCATGTGGTCTACCCAGTTCAATTGATTGTGCAATGTTATTGTGTCTAACTATGCCGTTTCTTAGATTTTTTTTTTTTTTTTTTTTTGAAATCAAATTTTGACAAAATTTTTCTTTGGTTACATAACTTGCAACTTATTATCACATCATTGGGGTCTAATGTGGAATATCTGGACTAGGGTGGGTTTTCCAAACTCATGGAGGATAAAGTGTCACAATAATTTGACAGATTTATAGATTGGAATTTATATGAGGACCATGAGGTCCAAGAATTTGACAGATTTGAATATGTTGAGTGTATTATGCATGAACAATGGATTGTGTGATGGATTTAGGTTGGGCTCAAGTGATAAATGAATTAAAATTCCTTTGGGCAGCAAGCATGCTGTATGTTTTTGATTTGTTGGTTGGCCAATAGCCTATTTGGATTGCAATGGAGTGGATGGAGCTAAGAACCAAGGTAAAAATCCTAACTTGACTCCATTTGATTTGGGTATTATTTTGAAGCAAACTGAATTCTTTTGTGATGGAAGCTTGTGTCTTGGGTTGTGTTTAATTCTCTATGTTGCAAAATATTATAGATGCTCTGTTTTGGTCGTAACCGAATGATGATGGAGCTGTTTTACTATATGATTTCCTATGTTTCGAATTTGGTATTTTGCTAATGAGCTTGGTTTAACCATAGGTGACTTTAGTAGGGTTTTGTGTATGTATGTTGGTGCCATGTGTTCTGTTTTGAGGTTGTTGTTGTTTACTTTATAACATTATTTTTTACTTAATTCTGAAATGTTCTTGCCTTATCTCATCTCATTCCTTTTGAGTTTGATCTACTTTTTTCTTCCTTTAATTTTCTTCTTTACTACTTCCATTATTCATTGCAGAATTCTTCCTCTCTATGGGACTGGGGCTTGGGAAAACAGACACCCCTCAAGTCAAGTTGTGAAAGAGTATCAGTAATGAGAGAATATTTGCAGCAACAGGGGGCGAGGCCTTACTTCACCAGAAATTATGTAAGTGGTCCCACTTTTCTTCTCTCTTCTTTTTATTTTTCTCGTGCCTAATGAACATGTATTTATGAGCAGAAAACACATCTAAGTACTCAAAGATTCTGGTATTGAGGTTGGGTTGAGTATAGCTTACCCAAGCTACATTTTTTTTCCCAATTCCCAAATGGCAAACTCATTTGGGTTGAGTACTCAAAGATATGTTATCTGCTGACATGCATAAAGAAGGTCTTTCAGGGCGAACGTTGACTCTAAAACTGAAAACATCATTCATTTGAGGTGCTTTCTGATTCTCCATTACTACTCTCCCTATAATTGTAGTCAATATGTTTTCTGGCATAGTTCTTTTAGATATTCTGCCTAATTTCTCTGCCATTGTTGGTTTTTTCTAATTCTTTCATGCTTTGTCATTTACTTATCACTAGTGTGTAGTCTCTAATTAGAGGTTACTGTGCCCTTGACAGGTTAGAACCAGAGCTATGACTTTACAACAGTATATTTGTTCAAGTGAGGATATTTTGAAATATGCTTCAAATCTAGTAAAGGCTGAACTTCCCGTCTCTTTGAGACTAATAGTGATGAATTGTTTTGAAGTGTTTTGGAGTTGTAGGGAGTTTGTAAAGTATAATGATGATGTTGGTTTAGTAGACAAATTTGTGTATATTAAATGTATAGGGTATGGATGAAGCTTGTAAAAACAAACGAGTGCAAACTCAGGATTGTATGATTGTGGTTTTCTCTGAAAATGAATTGTAACTTATAAAGTTTTGTGGTTGTGTGGTGTATGCGTATAAATTGTATGGACAATTTCCTCTCTTGGATTCTAATTAGAAGTTTTTATTTTAGCACAATTTTACATGTTTTTTTTTTAATTATTATAAACGTGAATTTGGATCTCTAAGGTTTTGATATATTTATTTTAGCCCATATTATACTATTTGTTTTGATTATTTTTGGCTTTGGCTTAGTCTCGTTTTTTATTTTACAATTTTTTTTTCTAAAATCTCTTAGCATTTGCCATGAATGAAACTCGTGGCAAGTACATTTTTTTTGGCCGAAAGTGATTATTTCCCGCGATTAGATTTCTTCGTAAATAAATATTTCTGATAAAATATTGTATGGAAAATATATATTTTCCAGAAAAGTAAATTATCGGAAATAATTTTTTTCCACGAAGACATGACATAGGTAAAAAATTTTTGCCACGACCTCTTTCCATGGAAAATGATGTTATTTCCCACCACAACTTACCAGATGAAATCTTATTTGCCAAGGAGAAAAAGTGTTTTAACCACCACGGTTGTTCATGGGAAAAAGAAAGCTTTTCCCATGAACTTGTGATTTGATGGAAAAAGAATTTTTCCCCACCAGTTTTCTGCCACGGGTGTCCCACCACACAAATTGGTGGGAAAAATATCATTTTCCACAAAGTTTACACTTTTTCCGACCACAGTCCCTCTTGGGAAAAAGCAAGATTTCTTGTAGTGAATTTGTTTCATCCCTTTTTGTTCGTTATTTTCATCTCCTTCCTTGCGCTGTATCATTGTCAATATAGTACCAAAGCAATGACCTCCGAATATGAATCTCCCTCCCTCTCCACTCCTGAAAACGAACCCCATAATCCCAGAGAAATGCCTTCAAACACTGAATCTCACTCCTCCAACCCAAAAAACAATCCCCACAATCCTACCAGTCCCTTCTTCATCCAACCTGGAGAAGGAGCCTCTTCTCCTTTGGTTCCAGATCTCTTGACAACTGAGAACTATGTCACCTGGGCAAGGAGCCGAGCCTTAAACATAAAAAATAAACTGGGATTCATTGATGGCAAGATTACTAAACCATTGAATACATCTGACCCATTTTATTCTGCCTGGGAACGCTGCAATGATGTAATAATTGCCTGGATATTACACTCTGTTAGTTCAGAACACCGATTGAGCATTGCTCATGCCGAAACCACTACTAACGTTTGGAAAGATCTGCAGGAGAGATTCTTAATCCAAAATGCCCCTCGCATCTTCCAACTCACAAAATCCATCTCCTCATCAACACAAAATACTGATTCTGCCAGCCAATATTACAACAAACTTAAAAGCTACTGGGACGAGCTCGAGATCTATGAACCAATGCCAGCCTGCACCTGTGGAGCAATCAATACTCTGCTTGAATCCACCCATCGAGGCAAGGTGATGCAATTTCTAATGGGTCTTGATGATTCCTTTGGCTCTATCCGTGCTCAAATTTTACTTTATAATCCGCTCCCAACACTCAATCAAGTTCTCTTTTTGGTCCAACAAGAAGAACGACGCCGACTAATCACCCCTGCACCTGCGCCACTAGCCATGGTCACTAGAGGACCAGATTCTTGCAACCAGTCCAACTCCCGAAGGGAATGCTTGTTTTGCTCTCATTGCAACATCCATGGACATTCCCTGGAACGTTGCTTCCAAGCAAACCCTAATCTGCTAGTGTGTTCACATTGTCGTATACATGGCCATATGAAAGAAAAGTGCTATAAGTTGAATGGATTTCCTCCCGGACACAGGAACAACTCCAAGTTCAAATCATTTGCTAATCAATCTTCGCTTGTGCAGGATACAATCCGCCCTGGTCCATCCATTACTCAAGAGCAGTATGGTCAACTCATTGCCTTACTCAATTCTTCTCAAAATGATGCTACCATCCCTGCTGCCAACAATGCTCATACCAGTTCCTCATCCATGTCTGGTATTTCCTTTTCCAATGTTACATATACACATGGCCTTTTCTCACACACCAACAACACTTGGATTATTGACACTGGAGCTACAGATCACATAATTTGTAGCCTCAAATCCTTCACTCACAATGTTACTCCAATTTTTCAAACCATCAAGCTCCCAAATGGCGCTTCAAGTCTTGCCACACATGTCGGTGATGTGCATTTGCCCACTGGTTTAATTCTTCATAATGCATTATGTGTCCCTAATTTTTCCTTTAATCTCATATCTGCAAAATCACTAGCACACCATTCACATTGTTGTCTAATTTTTTTTGTCCAATTCTTGCTATATTCAAGCCCTTTCATCTTGGATGACGACTGGAGTGGGGACAGTGCGTGATGGACTATATCATCTTCAACTCGCAAGACCCAACCCGAACAGTTTACACGGATTTCCCCATAGCCAGTCACATATAGTTTCTGTTAACAATGTTGCCCAGTTACTCTTTGGCACTATAGGCTTGGACACAGCTCAATGACTAAGCATATTTTACATGATTTTAATCCCGACTTTAAGATTTCCAATGGTCTCGATGTTCCTTGTCCAATTTGTCCTCTTGCTAAACAACATAAATTACCATTTCCCAAACATGATTCCACAACAAACAAACCATTTGAAATAGTTTCTGTTGACATTTGGGGACCAAACCCCATCCACTTATACAATGGTTATAAATATTTTCTCACCATAGTGGACCAATATACAAGATGCACATGGGTTTATCTCCTCAAAACAAAATTTGAAGCTCGCGACTCATTACAAAATTTCTTTTCCATAGTTGAAACTCAATTTGACACTAAAATCAAAATTCTTCGATCCGACAATGGTGCGGAATTTAATATGCCTACCTTCTACAATTCCAAAGGTGTTCTACATCAATTCACATGTGTTGCTACACCCCAACAAAATGCCCTTGCCGAACGCAAGCACCAACACATACTAAATGTAGCCCGCGCACTCAAATTTCAGTCCGGATTACGTATGAAATATAGGTGTGATTTTATTACCACTGCAGTATACATAATTAACAGGCTTCCCACCCCAATTATTGACCACAAAACTCCTTTAGAAATTCTCTATCATACCAAACCATCTTACTCTACTCTCAAGACCTTTAGTTGCCTATGTTTTGCCCCACTCTCTCTCACAATCGAACCAAATTTGATCCACGTGCTCGCAAGTGCTTGTTTCTTGGCTACCCTTATGGAGTCAAGGGATACAAACTACTTGACTTAACCACAAATCAAATATTCATTTCACGAGATGTAATTTTCCATGAGAGCACATTCCCATTCAAACACTCAAACGACACTGCCGTTTCAACAACACCATCACCTCGGCCCATTCCCATTGAAAATCACACATACCCATTTCCTTATCAAGATTTTCCCCCAGCCCACCTACTCAGCCCGACGATACACTCACCACAGCCAATTTCCACCTTCCAATTGACAACCCACCTTCCCAACCCATTCCACTCACGTCCACAAATCCATCTTCCCCTAAGCCCAACCCATCTCCCAGTCTCACTAATCAGCCCACACGAAAATCAACTCGTACCCGGAAGGCCCCTCAATATCTCATCGACTATCATTGTCACCAAGCCTGTACCTCTGTCCCTCATACATCGACATCCAAGACGAAGGTTCCTGATTCTTCTTCGACCTCAAGTAAGCACATCTCTTTCCCTCTCTCTTCTGTATTATCTTACAATTCTCTATCTCCCAAATTTCATGCTTTCACCACCTCCATCTCTCTCAATACCGAACCCACCTCTTACACACAAGCTGTCAAACACTCGATATGGCGTAAGGCCATGGACCAAGAACTCACTGCTCTTGAACTTAATGAAACATGGACCATTGTGGATTTACCTCTTGGTAAGTGACCAATTGATTGCAAATGGATCTACAAATTTAAGTTTAATGCTGACGGCACAGTTGAAAGAGCTAAGGCTCGGTTAGTGGCAAGAGGATTTACCCAACGTGAAGGCATTGACTTTCACGATACCTTTTCGGTAGTGGCCAAACATGTCTCCATCCGATGTTTACTTGCCATTGCTGCCATAAGGCTAGGATCTACAGCAACTGGATGTCAACAACGCATTTCTCTACAGAGAGCTTGATGAAGAGCTTTATATGTGACCTCCTTCTAGTCATGCTACAGCTAAAACAAATCAAGTTTGTCGTCTTCACAAAAGTTTGTATGGTCTGCGACAAGCGTCACGCCAATGGAACACTAGGCTCACTTCCTCTCTTGCTGAGTTCTGTTTCGTTTAATCTAAGGCTGATTACAGCCTTTTCACCAAGAGCACTCCTATTGTTTTCATCGCATTACTTATCTATGTTGATGATATAATTATGATAAGTTCTGATACTGCTTCCAGTTCTTGGCAACAAAATTTCGAATCAAACATCTGGGCTTCCTTAATTCCTTCCTTGGAATGGAGATTGCCTGAACACAGAACGGGATCCAACTCTGTCAGCGTAAGTATGCACTAGATATACTTGTAAAAACTGGTTTATTAGCTTGCAAGCCCTCTCATTTGCCAATGGAACCAAATATCAAACTTTGGAAGGACGAATGTGAACTCTTTCATAACCCAGCTCTATATCGCAAATTGGTTAGCAAGCTAATTTACCTGACCAATACACGGCCAGACTTGAGTTACAGTGTAAATTTGTTAAGTCAATTTATGGATACCCCACGGCTTCCACATTATGATGTTGTTATCAAAATTCTCAAATATGTGAAGGGTACCCTCGGGCAAGGTATTTTCCTTCCTTCAGCATCTAAGATGGAGCTTATGGCATTTTCAGACGCCAATTGGGCTAATTGTCCGGACACTAGGAGATCCACCACTGGCTTCTGCGTGTTTCTTGGTAAGTCCTTGGTCTCGTGGAAGTCAAAGAAGCAGAGCACAATTTCACGTTCATTCGCAGAGTCCGAATATTGAGCCATGGCAGCTGTAGTATGTGAACTAACCTGGGTTCGATACCTACTCAATGATCTTCAAATTTCGATTTCGACACCTACCCGATTGTACTGTGATAACTTAGCCGCCATGCACATTGCTGCCAACCCGGTGTTTCATGAACAGACAAAGCACATCGAACTAGACTGCCATCTAGTTCAGATAAGATATCTGAAGGCCAAGTAACCACCACTCACATTCCATCATCTGACCAGTTGGCTGACTTGCTTACTAAACCCCCTTCATTCTCCAACCTTCAATCGACTACTTATCAAGATGGAAGTCATTAACATTTACTCTCCATCTTGCAGGGGGGGTATTGAAGTTCAAGGACGCAATTTGTCAAACACCCGATACGTATCTAGAATAATGCATTTGGATTTATTGTTCTGTTATTTGCTGAGCTGTAAATACATATAGATTAGTCATTATTTGTTATTTCCATTCTTTTGTAACTATAAATAGCCACCATTGTACATTACAGAATCACGTAATGATAGAAATACCGCATTCTGTTTCATCCCTTTTTGTTCATTATTTTCATCTCCTTCCTTGCGCTGTATCATTGTCAATAGAGAATTGATCCATTATCGGCGTGTTCATCAAATACGAGCACATTGGTAGGAGAGTACTTTTATAGATCCATGGTTACAAGGTTACATGCATTGCGGTGACAACAATTGGAGAAGAAGACAACCCATGATCAACATTTTCATCAAACAACACCACTTTCTTGGAAAGACAACTTATAAGAAACATTATTATACATAAAAGTATAATTGGAGAGAAACCCATCTTGGAAATTCTGAGTAAGTACCAAAACACAGAGATATAAAGAGAGACCTCGACGGCCGCGGGGTGGTTTGCTTACTTATTCAAGTTGGCTCTAAGTTTATTGACCCAACGAAGGTGGCATGACTTTCCCGTCCTCTGCAGTAGACCATTGGACTGAATGGAGCTCTAGTCTTTTGGGCCATACCTTTTCACATGGTTTAGTTGCACTTCATCTTCCTCTGCCTTCCTTGGCCCTTTTCTTATTTCATGATCTCCGTAACCTTCCATTTCTCTCTGCTCTCACTCTCAAATTCCCAAGTCTATCTCTGCAACATCCACCTTTTTCTCTGAAAAGCTTCATTGGGTATTTGGTTTTCAATCATGTATTTTCCATATCTTTGTTATGGAGTGATGGTTAATGATGGTTATTCCCACTTCCCTTCATGAAAGCGCACCGCATACTCGAGTCACAACTTTTTCTCATGTTATATAATGCAAAGTGATAGAAATGTCCCCACCCCTGATGCCGCCTTTATGGACTTTGGTTACGATCGGATGCAAATAAAAAAAAAACAAAACTACTACATATAGTCGCCGTTTGCAAGCGGTGTGCAAACGGCTTTTAAAATTAATATAAAAGAATGCAATCGGCTGGGTCCCACTCTCTCTCAGTGTTCTTTTCTTCTGCACTCTCTCTCTCTCTCTTCCTCCCAAATTCTTTTTTCTCGCACATCATTCTCTTTCAACCAAACTCTCTCTCTATTTCCTCTGTGAATATTACTGCCCTCAGCCACTCCATCGAGCAATAACAACCCCGGTCACAATACTCCAGCCCCTCTCACACCGTCGTCCATCCATCGAGCATCTCAATTTTTCTCCCTTTTGATCTGTCCTTTTCATCTTTCCTGTGAATTTCTCCGCATTTTTTATAATGTTTATCCGAATTCGTGCTTTGAATTTTGTTTTCTATCCTGGGGATGGGACTACTACAATTGAATCACAAACCCATAGGTCCTTTGAAGATTGAAAAAAAAAAAAAACACGACATTCACGGAAGAAATCAAACACAAACACTGTATAGAACATGCTTCACAAAACATTGAAATTAAAGTTGCCTTTAAAGTTGGAAATGAAGAAATCAATCACAAAACAATGAACATAATGAGCCACAGGAATGCCGGTGAAAGTATGAATGTTTGCATGAAGAAGAAACCCCTCGCTCTTTCTTGCTCTTCTTCCTCGCTTTCCTTGTCTCTGTCGGGTCGCAGACCCATCCAAAAACCTCATTCCAAAACCCCACCTCACAGTCGCAGACCCATCCAAAAACACAACCCTTTGAACAAAAACTTGACTCGTTCGGAAATGAGCAGCACAAAAGGCTATCCCAAGTGCAGGAGCGTGTCGCGTAGTAATTAGGAATAAATTCCTAGATCGTCTCCACAGGAAAAGTGCTAAAAATAAACTTGTGTAAAATGGTCGAAATATTTACGATGAGAAAATAAAAATAAAAGGTGATGATATGTACAATGGATGAAAGAGTGCAGTGAAAAGAAGATTTACTGGTCGTGAACCAGATTCATTTTGTTTGATTTGATTGTTTGAGATGCAGTGAAAATTAAAGAAATTAAAGTGCGAGACAGTGAATTTAAATTGCTGAAAATTAAATGACTGAAAATTAAAAGAGCAAGAAAATTAAATGACATAAAAATAAATTGCAGAAAATGAAAGTGCAGAAAAATAATTAACTGTAAATTAAATGACAATAAAATAAAAGTGCAGGAAATTAAATGACATAAAATAAAAGTGTAGAAAATTAAAATGCAGAAAATAAATGACAGTAATTTAAAGTGCAGAAATTAAAAGTACTGAAAAATAAAAGACATTAATTTAAAGTGCATAAAAATAAATGACATAAATTAAAATTAAAAAAATAAAATAAAAGTGGAGACTGCAGATAAAGGAGATCAGCTCGATAACACAGTTGGTCCATTAGGCTCTCAACTGCATCACCGAACTCCCTCACTTCATCTGCACTTTCTCCAAAAAAAATCTGTAGACTACTCCTAACTATTCTACTGGGCTTCTAACATCTGCCTCCTTTCTCATTCATTTACAAGCCTTTATATAGGCTTCAAAAGGAAATGCATTTGCGCTATATGCTTAGCTGCGTCTGCACTCTCCATGTGCATCTGTCTTCAGCCGCCCACTGATGCATCGTGCATGTTTTCACTTTTCTTTCATTTTATTCCTCTTGTTTTCACTTTCAGCCGAAATTGCACTGCACACGTGCATGTTTATATTTTATTTTTATTTTCTTCCACTGAACATGTCGTCCACTTGAACTCACCGAACTGATTTTTTCTTCTTTTCTTTTCTTTTTCTTTTTCTTCCTAGCGTCGTCCGCATGCGTGTTCGTTGCCCAGCGTCGTTCAGTTCGGCCACTGCTTCACTTCATTTCTTTTTCTTCTTCTTTCTCTTCTTCTCCCGTTTCCGTCTTCTTCCCCGTTCGGCCAGCCCTTCTTTCTTTTCTTTTCTTTTTTTTTTCTTTCTTCCCGCTCCTCTACTTCCCGTTTCAGCGTGCATGGAGTTCTTCTTCTTCTTCTTTCTTTTCCGTTTCTTTCTTCTGCTTCTCAACTGCTCCGTCTCTTCCGTTTTCTTTTTCTTCTTCCCGTTGCATGCGGCGTGCATGGAGATGTGCAGTGCATGGGTAATGTTCGGCTGAGTTGCAGACAGTGGAGCTGAGCAGAGGGTGGCTGGCCCGTGCATGCTGGGTAGTGGAGGATGATCTTCGGCGTCTTCTGTTGCGGTTTTGGAAGCTGAAGACATGGCTCTTGGTGGTTCACTGCAGGGCATGCATGGTGATGGTGTAACGATGCAGTGGCGTTGGTGCTGGTCGTGGAGGATCACCGGCGGCTCACTGGGCAGTGGGGACTTGATCTCCGGCGTCGTCTGGAGCTGCTGGTGGCCGACGAAGGTGCATGGTGGCGTGGAGATGCACGGCTGCGCTGTTCACTGTGCTGCACAGGAGGCAACGTCGTGAGGTTGAAGACGACTGAAAACGACGTGTCGTTTTCGTCTATTGACAAAACGGCACGTCGTTTAGCTCAGACGGCAGAAACGACCAACGTTCAAAACAACATGTCGTTTTACCCTTAGACAAAACGGCACGTCGTTTAGCTCAAACGGCAGAAACCAAATAGTTCAAAACGATATGTCGTTTTGGTCTGCTGACCAAACGACATGTCGTTTAGTCAGCGCAGAAAATCAAAAAATAAAAATAAAAATAAAAATAAAATAAAATAAAATAAAATAAAATAAAATAAAAATTAGACAAGCAAAATTAAATAATGATCACATAAAATAAAAATAAAACTAGACAAATAAAATAAAATAAAATAAGATAAAGAAACTAAAATAAAATTAAACAAGAGATGAAAAAAATAAAATATTAAAAGTGTGTTGTGCATGTGAAGAACTTATTGCCCAAATAAATCACAAGTTATAAAATCAAGCATAAACTATGCTTTTAATCAATTTAATTCACAACTTGGATTTATGCCTCTTAATCAATTTTTCCATCTAAAACCAATGATAAAATAATAAAACAATTAAAAATATATTGGTTTTAAATGTGTAAAATATGCAATAATGCAGCTCAATCAAAACTACAGCACTAAAAACCTGAAATCTAACCAATCAGCCATGGCTGTGGAGTCTAATCGATCGAGCTTTCTTCTTCAACGCAAAGATTATTGCCCTGCGATTGGATTCAAAGCCTCTTCGAACTTGGAACCTAGCTAGGATCAGTGTGGATTTTGGCTTCGACACATGCAAATGCAATTAGAGCGACGCGTGCAGTTCAATCTAGGCCGTTGGATGCTGGATAAAGATGTGGAAATGTCACTGTGCAAGCGTTGGCCAAGGTCGGAAGAAATGGATCATAATATGAAGAAAAACTTTATATACAGTGGGTGTGTATTTCTTTATAGAGAAGAAGAAGCGATTACAAAATTCTTAAAGGGATTCCATATTTCGAGCGAGTATGGATTGAAGACATTGCTTCGTCTGCCACAAAATGAACTTGGAATCAGCGACATCTTCACTTGTTTTCTTTACACTTAGAGAACGGGCCATCAGGAAAAAAAAGTAAAGAGAGCGAAAGAGGAATAAAGTGAACAGATGAAAAAAGAAGTAGAGAGAGAGAGAGAAGAGTGGGCCCAATGTCAGACAACTGTATATCGACTGCGCATACCGAGTGTATTGAGAGTTTTTCAAAAAAAAAATGACATTTGTAATTTTAAAGTGTATAAATTATATATATATTTTAAAAGAATAGAGTATTTTGTTAAAAAATAATTTTTTATGTGAATCTTAAATTTATTTATTTATTTTAAATAGTGCGTAGAATTTGTATACCTTCAACTGCAAATATCATTCTTATGTTGATTTGCATCCAATCCCTCTTTTCTTTCTTGGTCTCTTGATATTAAAATGGCTTATTAATTAGGACTGTTCACATGATCCGTCCTGAATTTCCGCAAATAAGGTGAATTTCTAACGAAATCGAGTTTTCCAACCCGAACTTATATATTCTTCTGTTTTTTAATAAATAAATAAATAAAATGGCTTATTTAGTCTTAATGAAGATGGATATTAGTTCAAATTTGAGTTAATTTGTTATGTTTAGTTAATTTGTTATGGCTTATTTCACCGTTGTTTTAGTTTATTTAATTTTTTAATAAAGGATATTTATACCAATTATTTTTAGAGACGCTATTTCGATCAAATCTTAGAGCACTGGCATCCGATTAGCTAAAATGAAGAAATGCATAACATTTGAATGGATTGGAACTTAAAACGTGGGCATTGGATTCGGTAAACATCAAAACTCAAACTTTGAGCTACAGTAAATTTGTTTTCATCTCTATATTTGAAGAATCACTATTCACAAGTCTATCCCATTATTTTATTACAAAATATAGCAGAACACTATTAGTTTGAGTTTGAAAATTAGTTTGTGAAATGTGTTTGTTGGGTAATTAGGTTGTGAAAAAAAATTAGTTGGGAAATAATAGTTTAAATATTAAATTAAATTATTAATGTACATATGGTTTGTATAATTGCAAAATATAAAAAAAAATTAAAAATATTATTATTAAAAAAATAATATTATATTATTATTTTGATGAATCTAATGGCTAATCCAATGTGGGATTATGGATAGGGAGGCTTTGAATTTATGGAAAACATGTACTTTTCATCAAATTTTGAAGATGACTTTAATGAAGCCAATGCTAATGCTCTTATGATCACATTTAAATCCTTCAGGAAATTTAAAATTATGAAAAATAAATATAGCACGAGGCAGAGTAGGTGTGAAATGAAAATATTTTATTGGATTTGGTTTTGGATATTGATTTGACACAATACTAGAATTGGTAGCTTGAGCACTGGTTTTGGATTATCCAAATATCAGTAAAATGTAAAATTTGATTTATTTTACATAAGATTACTTATATTGGATTATTCAAATGTAAAATATATGACTTTTAGCTACAGTATGTTAGTTTTGTGAGTCATATATAGCTGTCTACTGTACTCCATATCTCAAATAATTACGAGGATTAGATAATTGCTGCAGTTGATTGCAGATTTTTGTGGTGGGCAGATTTTGGGATAAAAAAAATTGTGGGTAATTTTGTGGGCAGATAAATGTATTTATGGGGAGTTTGGTTTCAATTCAGAGTTCCGCTTCTGACCGGTTGGGCTGATGTTGGGCATTTAACAGCCTTCAATCAAAATATGACACGTATGATTTTATATTATACACATCATTTGATTATATCAAGAAACCTGAGAAGTCATAAATAGAACTTCATCTTCTTTCTTCAAACCAGTTTCTGCCGTACCAAATCCAGATCACCAACACACCAAACCAGGTTTGTCGCATCCAATACCAGAAAACGCCTTCGCACCACCAAGCTCTGTTTTTCTCCCTCACGAAGCTCTGTCGCCCATGAGCTCCGGTCGGTGAAGAGCATTCCAGCACAGAAGTTGCCTAAGCATAACAAAACCCATAAAGCTTCGTCTCTTTCCAAAAAAAAAAAATAATAATAAGAAAAAGAAAAGAAAAAAAGCCCACAAAGCTTCGTCGCCCATGAGCATTCTTAGCTAACTCTCCTCCACATATTCTTATCCTTCTGCGAGTGAGAGCAATCCCAAGGAATAGGAATAGGACCATCTTATAACATGTTGAAGAATACTGTAAAGTGTATTTGTATATTGCATGCGAATAGCAATTACATGATTACCTTTTATAGAGGCTAGATTACAAAAGAATTAAGAATATTCTAAATACAGAGTCTGTTATACAAAGGACACATGCAACGCATGCACTGCAGAGTTTGTTATGCAGGGGCAAAGCTCAAGGTCTGCTACTGTGAGCTGTTTTGGCTAACAGTCAGTGCAGGGGCAGCTTTGTCCTTAGAGATGAAAGCTACCCGTAATGATTTGTTCTGCACCCGATTTCGCACAAAATGAAAATCTATCTCGACATGTTTGGTTCGTGCGTGAAACACGGGATTAGAAGATAAATACATGGCTCCCATGTTATCACAATACAGCAAGGGAGAACAGTTTAAATGAATACCAAGATCACGGCATAGGTGTTGAAACCAGATTACTTCGGCAGTGGCGTTTGCAACAGCTTTAAATTCGGCCTCAGTTGAAGATCTTGCAACGGTTGGCTGTTTCTTAGAGGACCATGAAACAAGGTTAGAGCCAAGAAATATGCAGTAGCCACCTGTAGAACGCCGATCATCTGGGCATCCTGCCCAATCGGCATCAGACCAAGCAGTGAGCTGACCACAGGAGGATGAAGAGAGTTGCAAGCCGAGAGTGGACGTGTGCTTAAGATAGCGGAGGATTCGTTTTACCGCCTGCCAATGAGGGACTCGAGGTCTATGCATGAATTGGCACACTTTCCCTACAGCGAAGGCAAGATCAGGCCTTGTGAATGATAAGTACTGCAAGGAGCCAACTGTACTCCGATATAACGTGGGATCTTCAAACGGTTGGCCAGAAAAGGCACTAAGCTTCTCGGAAGTGGACATGGGGGTCTTTACTGGTTTTGCACTTTGCATGTTGGTGCGGTGCAGCAGGTCAGTTATGTATTTTTGCTGTGTGAGAAGAAGACCCTTGGAGTTGTAAGAAGCCTCGACACCAAGAAAATAATGCAATTTGCCCAAGTCAGTAATTGGAAAATCCTGACGTAGAGCTGCAATGAGTTCTGATATATACTGCATGGAAGATCCTGTAACCAACAGGTCATCAACATATACTAAAACAAAAGTAGTTATGTTTGCAGAGTGATTTATAAAAAGAGAGGAATCTGCTGCAGAGATGGAGAAACCAAGATCCACCAACCGAGAACTTAGTCGTGCATACCAAGCACGAGGTGACTGCCGAAGGCCATATATGGCTTTATTTAATTTACAAACAAATGATGGTTATTGAGGATGTGAGAAGCCAAGTGGCTGGGCCATGAAAACCGTTTCATGGAGTGGTCCATGCAGAAACGCGTTCTGCACATCATACTGGTTCACAAACCAGTTGCGAGAGACAGCAAGTGCAAGCACAGTTCTAACCGTTGAGGCCTTAACTACTGGGCTGAAGGTTTCTTCAAAATCGATTCCAGACTGCTAAAGAAATCCTCTGGCAACTAAACGGGCTTTGCGACGTTCAATCGAACCATCGGCAAGCCTTTTGGTTCGGAACACCCATTTGCAGGTGATGGTGTTGGTAGCTTCTGAGGCAGGAACAAGGGTCCAAGTTTGGTTGATAAGGAGAGCTTGAATTTCCTTTGCCATGGCGTTACGCCAGTCCGGGTATTGGTTGGCTATGGTGTAGGTAGCAGGAGTTTCAGGAATGGAGCTGAGATCAGTGATGAAGGCACGGGGTAAGAGCCGTTTGGTGGTGCCATCATGAAAGGTGGTGGGTCGAAGGGAGTTGGTTTGTGATCGAGTAACCATTGTATGTGTGTGCAGTTGAGATGGAGGTGACGATGGAGTAAGTGATGGTAAGGATGAATTGGGTGCAGGTAACGAAGAAGATGGAGACGAAGGGGGAGATCCAAGGATAGATGAGGAAGATGCAGGTAAGGGTGGACTGAACTGAAGATTGGGAAGAATAGTATGCGTGGGCTGAGAAGAATTAGTGGGCTTCGGCAGGGATGAATAAGGAAAATTGTTTTCGTTGAAACGAACATCTTTAGAGATGTACGTTCGACCTGTAAGAATGTGGTAACACAGAGAGCCACGATGATTTGGACTTAAACCCAAGTAGACACATGAGAGGGAACGAAAATTAAACTTTTTGGTGTTGTAAGATGTGGTGAGAGGCCAACATTCAGAGCCGAAAACACGTAGAGAGGTGTAATCTGGTTGGGTCTTATGAAGTAAAAAATGAGGGGAATGGTTTTGTAATGTGGGAGATGGTAAGAGATTGATTAAGTAAACTGAATGAGAAAACGCGTGAGGCCAAAAATGAAGAGGGACAGAGGAATGTGCAAGTAGAGCTAAGCCTGTATCAACTATGTGACGGTGCTTACGCTCAACAATACCATTTTGAGTATGGGTATGGGGGCAAGTGAGTCTATGAGTGATTCCACATGATTTTAAGTAATTTGAGAATGGACGATATTCACCTCCCCAATCCGATTGAAATTGTAAGATTTTAGTGTTAAATTGTAAGAAATGGAAGATTCGGATGCAACCATGGACGATGAGTCCTTTTTAGGCTCTGATACCATCTTATAACATGTTGAAGAATACTTCCATTTTTCTACCATTTCAAGCTTCTTTATTTTTAATGAAAGCCCAATAAACAGATTGAGGAAAAGCACTGTAACAAAAAATATTTACTTGTTCAAAGAGAAGATGATCCTGTAGAGATCGTTCTAGAGGTCCTCTATGACCTTGGTAGAGGCTTCTTGGGAGTCGAGCCTTGGGACTCATAGTGGGATACGAGTTATTGTGGGGTAGGCAGCTTTCTCTTCTGTGATAAAAACGAAGTCAAGGAAAACAATTTAAGGAGGGAGCGGTTGGGTTGCCATTTCACAGCAGAGCAGAGCAGACAGAAACGAGGGAGTTTTTTTTCACAGCATTATCAGCTATAGGCAGGTACATTTGATGTGAAATAGAAGAGTCTACGTGCCAAATATTTATTGGAGGGCTGTTATTAGAAGGATAGCAAACCGACCGGTGGGAAGATATAGAACAAAAAAATTGAAAAAATATATTATTGAATTTATAATATTTTACTATTATTGAATTTATTATTGAGAACAAAATATTATTGAATTTATAATATTTTATTATTATTTTGACTAATAGATAAATAATCTAATGTGAGAATAAGTTTTAAATGGAATAGTCAAATGCAAAATCATGTCATATTATGCAAATTTTATATTTGCATTTGCATAATCCAATACTAATGCTTACAATATGACATACAATACTTAAGTAAATTTACAATTTGACGTGATTTAATATATATAGTATGTTGAATTGTAAAGCTAATTTTATTGTAAGATTGATTTAATATATTATATAAATTTATATCATTTTATGAATTTACTTTTATGAAATCTCTATACGACAATATCGCCACTTCTCTTTAAAATTGGTCCAATACAGTGACCTCTACTGCACGTACAGTAGAATTTGCGAGCAGCAGTTTTGAAATGCAACTGTAAATGGAACTTCAAACACTTCTTTTTGTTGTTGGGCTGTACAAACTACAAATTATCTACGTCCAATGCCATACGTACAGCAGCATCTGGCTTTATTTAATTTGCTGGTAATAGTAACAGAGCGAAGAACTTAATTTGCTTCAATACAGATAGACAGACAGACAGACTCTGATCCACTGATCGATCGATGCTAAAACAAAGTCATAAACTTCCAAATTAAAAATGTTTAGAAAATCCTACGAATTATTTAGCTGGATGCGATCCATTAGTACTGCATCTAGGACTCCAACAAACACTATCACAGATGCTTTAAACCTAGTCCTTGCCAAGGCGCTTGCTGATGAAATTCCACAAAGTCACAACCAGTACAATAATTCCAGCAATAGTAGCAGTGCCTTTAAAAAAGTCTGAGAAATACACCTTAGTCAAAGTACCCACCAGACGATTCCAAATGCTATCGGAGTACTCATTAAGCTCTTTACGGAGCTTGTCGTAAAGGGAATTTGGAGGTAGTGCAATCTGCAGGCCGAGGTTGTTAAACAGTTTCGTCACTGCAGCGCTGGAACCTAAATTGTTATCAATGATCTCGTTTTCAACAAGCAACATTACATCTGCTTCAGTTGTGATAAGATCATCCAACAGCACAATGTAATCGCAGATGTAAGTTTCATCTGGATAGTGGCACTGCTCCAAGGCCATCAGGTTTCGGAAAAGGCCTTCGGTATTGTCGTCAACACAAAGGGGTGGGACTTCCAAGCAACGTTGCACACGGCGTTCCAAGCAATTGCTTTTCAGGCAGGGTAAGCAAGACAAGAGCCATGAGAAATTGAAGCACGGGAACCTTTCTAAGCATTCATTCGGCCGGAATTTTATATCAAGTAAATCTCTTTGTGAATCTGGCCTAGTGAATTTCAACCCTGCCTCGTCAAGCTTTGTTGCGGTACCACATAGGTGTTTAGTTCTTTTATTTTCGTCTTCTTGTTCTTGGGAACAACCTGTGCACGTGCAACATTTGGACTTTTGCCCTTCGTTTTTTGTTGGACCGAAAAAATATCTCACCAAATCAGTGAAATGGTTTACTTCAATGAAATTTGTTGAGCTTTGGTCCAGTCGAAAACGGTTCACCAAATTTGTTGAGCTTTGGCTTGGGTTTTGTGGACGGCGAAAACATCCCACCAAATATAGATCACCAAAAAACCAACAAGAGAGCTCAAGAAGAGTCTTTTGTTTTGCATTGGGTTCCGCATATTCGTATAACTCCTTAAGAACAAAGAAAGGGAGTTGATTCTCAAGTAGAAGCAGGTCATGCCGTATGCTGAGTTCCATGCACGGCCGGCTTAATATATAATCTATTTGATAATGAGCCTTTGAGTTTCCACAATCTTTAATTTCTTGAGCCTTTGAGTTTTCATATTTCCTGTGGAAGAGCTCAAGTATAAAGATAGCATCCAGTAGAACCATGTTTAGAAACCCTTCACTGCTGAGTAGGAAGGTCTCTGAATAGCAGCTGCGGATTTTCACTTCTTTGGGACTGATGATGCATTTAAGATCCTCGATGCTCTTCCCAGTACGATCACAGAAATTCTTCAAAATTAAGAATTTTTGTATATCCATGTCCTTCAACTCTTCACTGCGGTGATGAAAAGGGCCGATAGAAGCCAGCCGAGGGGTGTAGGCCATATTATTGACCTCGCGAAGTCTCTTGGGAACCCTGTAGATACAGTACTTATCAGGACAACGAGAAGCCTCCAGTGGCAGTGGAATGTCAATGATCAGCTCTTTGCATTCAAATTCATCTTTTGTTTTAGTGGAATGATTGGCAATGTCAATGAAATCAAGTAGCTTTTTTTTTTCAATGGAATCACGATCGGTTGGGTGTATTGCAGGGTAGATGAATGTCTGTTCCATTCCTCAAGTTCCTTTTCCTAGTGACAAGAAAGAAGTTAGCAACATCTTGAGTTTTGACATCTCATATATACCTTCAAATATGATCTATATATTATTAGGGATCAACATGGAAATTAATTTAGAACATGCTAACTTATGGGTTCAAATAACTACGTACTAATTTTGATAACTCTGATACAAATTAAGTACTGTAAAAATGGAAGAATAATAAAAAGAATTTACAAATTTCGGCTGCAAGAAATGCTTGAAAGTAGGTACGTACTACTACTGGAAGTTTCACAGCTCTTACTCGACCAACTAATGCTATCTTTTATTTCCTTGCTGATTATGTATGCTAACACACACACACACACACACACACATATAGGGTTGGTCATGATGTCAACAAGCAATTTTACAAGGAATTCTTCAGTCTGGGTCCATTAATGCATTAATGTGAGCCATTAATGTGTTAGTATTAATGTATTGAACTTGATGCGATGCGAGGAGTCTTTAAAATGGTGTGTACTGAGTAATTGTGAGTAATAAAATTAAGAAGAAGCTGCAGTTCAAGGAGTACTTTAGTATAAAGTCTTTAAGAAGTTGTTGCAGTGATTTATATTAAACACAGTATTATTACAAGGCAAATGATACAAGGGAAAACAAAAAACAGAGTAATTACAAGGATTGCAAGCATGAACAATGTCCATCACGTTGAGATGTACAAAGATTACAAACAAGAAGAGTTCTTAAGCCTTTATTGCTAACTTATGGGTCCAAAGGCTTTGGTCTTTTTGTTAGTAATTAAAGGTTGAAATAGCTCTAGCTACTAATCCGAAAATTTCAACTTTGCATAACAGATGAGTACTGAAAGAATGGAAGAATAAAAGGAGAACCTACAAATTTTGGTTGCAAGAAATGCTTGAAAGTATATACGTACTTGAAGAAGTCGGATCACTTTACTCGACCAACGCACGCTATCTTTTAATCCCTTGCTCAATGCCTGATTGTGTATCCTTCCTTCTTCCCTCAGACGCACATATATAGGGCTGGTCATGTAAATCAAGGGTATTTGATTCATTTACTTCCACGCATACCTGTTTTGGACACTATGAAAAATATCAGAATTCTTAAAATTTTCAAAATTTCTAGTTTCTTACTAAACATCATTTAAACACAAAAACATTTTCAAATTGAATTTTTATAAAATTTTTAGATACTCAAAGTGTCTAAACATACCGTTAATGTTTTGATTTAAATTTAATATAAAAAAGAGTTCTAAGAATAATTGGAAAAAAACAAATTGTATATACATCATCACATCTCGACAAAATAATTGAAAGGAAAATGGTAATACATATTTGTTTTTAAAAAAACAAATAGTAAATAATACATATTATAATTTATGATCGCACTGGCACTACAAGAAAACTGCTTATTTGCAGCCAGTTAATTCCAGCGAAATGACTATTTACAGCCAAAATGAATCTGTTTTGGTTTTAAATGGTATTTTCGCCACTATTAAATGGCCCCAAAAACTCGATTTTCTTGTAGTGCGGCGGTGTTATCCATCCACCTTGTCATTTTCGTGCAAATGAGATGAAGAAATGAGCTATATTTTAAAGGAAAATAATAGACTTACAACATTTTTTACAATTTTTTTTATATAATTATATTTTAAATGAGGAATATTTTTATAAGTAACATTACTTTACATAAATATTCTCATTTTAAAATATAATTATATAAAAAATTATAAAAAAAATTGTACATATATATTTACTCATATTTTAACTCACCACACACCATGGTGGCTTGATGCAAAGACCATAAAGAAAAGTCAATACACAATTATCTTATTTAATAAAAGAGGTTCAGTACCTGTCTGATCATCTTTTCAAATTTTGATCTAAACTTATGGTGTTAATAAAAGAGAAATAGATAAATAAAATAAATCTTATGAAAGTTAGTACTATCAATAAAAATATTTTGAGTATAGTTAAATGAGTAATCAATAGTGCAAAGAGCTTCTTTTTTTTTTTTTAATGTCTATTTTGAAGTTCTCGAGTTTGAATAATCACTTAAATAAATCATTTTTTATACTATTCCTTGACGAGTAAGGTTAAATATAATTTAAAATGTGTAAGTCAGTACATTCTATTTAAAATAGAGAAAAATAAAAAATTAATTTTTTTTATATAAATATCATATTTATTTATTTTTAAAATATAATATATACCTTAAAATTAAAAATATTAGTTTTCATTCATAACATGTATTACTAATTACCTACTCCTAATCTACTCCAAATTTTCACTTAAATATCAACATATAAGATATTTAAGTGAAAATTGATTCACATGATATCCATATATACTAGCTAACACCCGATATATATTGATTGCAGCTGTCATAAACATAATTTTGGAGTATACTGTGAGCCTTTTTCCTTTCGATAAACGACTCTTATCGATTCTGATATATGTAGGTTATATCTCCTACAACCTTAATTACCACGTCAGGTATTTTTATATATGTAAAACATTTCCTTTTTTAAAATAATAATAATATATTCACAGGCCTTTTTCTTTGGATTTAAACCGATTGTCTTACATGAACAATATTTATAATTCATGTTTCAAATTATTTGTGACAGCTCGTATGAAACTAATGAGAAATTAATCAACTTCTTGACACTGATTTTCTCATTGGGTTGGGGTTTTTTTTTCACACACATAAGGATTGAAGAACATGGCATGATGCTCATAAGGCAGGTTTTGTGAATTAACATGATTTATAAGATAAGATAGTATACTCCACACAATTTGGTTGTTGGGGGGCTCAATCTATTGATGATCATGAATGATGTTTTCAGGATGATGTCATTCTAATGACGTCCTCTTCACAAATTAAATGATACTGAATACGACCTAATTGACTAGTTGTCCATTGATGGTGAAACAAGCTCAAGTCCATTCAATCAGCCTGTGTGCATATATGTAGCAACAAATATGTAATTTTAAATTAGACGTTGTCTGATGGTGAAACAAGCTCAAGTCTATTCAATCAGCCAGCTGTGTGCATAAGTAGTAATAAATATGCTAATTTATTTTATTTTATGTGTTTTTTCCTATAATTTTTTAAATCACTTTCAATATTTTAATAAAAAAAATATTATAAACTCATTTAAAAATACGTTACTAATTATTAAGTAAAACAAATTATGATCGATAACCTTTCTCGATGGCTATCCTCGGTGGGATAAACATTTGCTTATTATAAATAGAGAAATGATTTGTACAAGTTCTAAATAGACAAGTTTCATATAAATCTTTGTAAAAAAGAAAAAAACTATTCTTTATTAGTGAGCTACTTTTTTTCAAAAGACTTATATGAGACTTATTTATTTAAGTCTTGTACCTAGCATTACTCTTATAAATATTACTATTACATAACTTTTATATAACTATTTAATAAAATATTATTTTTTAAACATTCTTACTTTTATTTTTAACATTTAATTTCAAAAAATAATATTTTATTTGTAATATTTGCAATTATCGTATCTAGCTATTCTCAATTAACAATCATTTGTTAAAAGGAGATGCTACATTACAACTAATTCTTAATCGTGAAATGAAGTGGTAGGTTTTTTAAAAAATTTATAATTATTTTATAAGTTGATATATTTTAATAAGATATATCATATTTATTTTATACTAAAAAAAATTTTATAACCTAATAGACTCCGTCAAACTAATTTATAACATAATATTTTATAATTTCCTTTCATGTATTATGTATTTCCCTTTTAATATAATTGAGTGTTTTTTCAATCAAATAATTTAAATCTAATCAATTAAGGATCTTATAGTTATATATAGTCTCTCAGATATTATAAATGTTTTTTGGGTGTAGCTAGGAGTGTGAGTGAGGATTTGTTAATTATATTAATACATATAAAGTTTGAAGTATTGAAAAAACATAAATATGTGCCAAAAAGCTTTGTTACTCATCATTCTCACACAACACACATAATATATTTTTATTTATTATTTTTTAAAATTTTTTCAAATATTTTTTTTGTTTTATTCTTCTTAGATTAATTAAATTTTTCTACTCATAATTCATATATCACACAATTGATAAGAGAAAATAATAATAATAATAATAATATATAATATATGATGTGTGGAAATATGTATAAAATTTTTCATGTGCCAAAAAATAGACGGTTGGTGTAATGGTTGCAGACGGAACCACCAGTATGGTTGGAGGCCCCCAAAAATTTGGGGAATTAAAAAATAGATAAATTCTATTAGGTCTTTTAAATCGTTTTTACTACCACCCAACTTTCTTAAGTTCTCGTTTGATTGCATAAATGAGATGAAATAAAAAGTAGTATTTAAGAAAAATTTATAAAAAATTTATTTTTTTATGTGATGTTGAAAATTATGAAATTCAAAATTCAAATTTTCATTTTTAAAAAAATATTAACAAAATAAGTTTTATACGTGTAAGCAGATATAGCATTATTAATTCAACCACACATGTTTTATGTCATAAGAGGCGAAACATTGGATTCGGAATTAGAGATGGAATTTTCGATAATGGAGCCGGTCAGAATTTTTGTATCAAGTCCGATAGGAATCGGAAGCCCTTTTGTTTTTACGAGCACCGACATCCGGCTCCAATATTATTTTGTATGAAATAAGATATATATTAAATATACAATTATTTCATAAAATGATCATATATTTTATAATTATATTGGAAATCTATAACTTTTATTCAATATTAGTATAAGTGTTAATAATTTTATCATAATATATTATGGTATAATGTCGGGGCGTGCATACGGATTGAGCAAAAAAAATCAATCCGGTCCAAAATTCGAAAATACGAGTAAACCCAGACAGGTAACATGATACCATAATGCACCTATATATCTGCTATATATATAAATATATATATATCTACTAATATATAAAGTGGGAATGGCTTAGGAATAGTGTTTTCATCTAATAATTTTTTTCTCGTTTTGCCCCTGCTTTTGTTTCTCAATTTCCTTTTTGTCTCTGGCTTTTCCCATTTTGTCCCTGGTTGTATTCCAAAATTACCGTTTTGCCACATCCCCCTCCCCCGTCCGCTTCGTCTCCTGCAGAGCACCGCCACACGCCGGTGTGACCAACACCACCCCGGCGATTCTCTTCCCCTCCGGCCGGCGTCCCTCCCCTTCCAATCTCAGCCCCTATCGTGCCGCCGTTAACCGCCACGAGCGAATCCAAGCGGAGGCCGGCCCATTTCTTCGTCCGCTCCAGTGCGCCGCCGCATGCCGGCGTGGCCAACACCGCCTGGTCCATTCTCTTCGCCTGCGTCCGGCGTTCCTCCCGTTCCAATTTCAGCCCTTCTCCTGCCGTCGTTAGCCGCCGCGAGCGGCTCAAACCACCGGCTGTGCGAATTGGCAATGGGTATAACACTGTTCAATAAATTTTTTCCTATTTTGCCCCTGACTTTATAGAAACACTATTAATCCATCTCATTTCATCTCATTATTATAAAAAAGTATTTTTAATGATATTGTGAATTTATTTTTTAACGTTTAAGCATATTAAAAATTGAATAAAAAGTCAAAAAAGTAAATTTTTTTGTACGTATCGAAACCTATCTCTTAGGCTTTAGATGTGAAAAATGAGTAATGTTATAAATTGATTTGAGCTTTACAATTGGATTATAGTATTTTTTTTTT
>QEOT01000229.1:0-13307 GCA_003123785.1 Pterocarya stenoptera
GCTTGACAATAATATTGTACTTGCGATATTATATTTTATATTTCACATCTATACCAAAACAAAATATATAATTCTAATATTATATATTATTGAAGGGAAATTGCTTGGGGAGAAATGGTCTATATATGCTATATCTAGATTCGTCTCATGTTTTTTTAATATTGTTTTCTCTTCGAAGTTTCAATCAACAAAAGAGGGAACAGAAAATAAACCAGAAGTCCATGATAAGCAAAGCTAAGTTGACTTTGGAAAATTATGAAGGAATTGGTAAGCAAACGAGGGAGGAATATTACAGCTGGAATAATATGAAATTAATAAAATTAGTTTGAGATTCCAAATATGATTCTTTCCCACAATTAGTTGCATGCTTTCCTTACTCTATATATATTTGATCGATCTCCTATCTTTTTCTCAAAGTCAACTAGTCATTCTCCATCTTCGGCCAGTCAAATAATATTTCATCTCACCCAACAGCTAGCTTCTCCACACCAGAAGATCAGGATCACAACCCAGATAGCTGCAAATATGTCTCGTGGTGGTGATCTTTCTTTCTTCTTAGTTGTTCTGTTCCTATTAATGGCGGTGGCATCAAAATCTTTTGCCCATGAAGGAGAGAAGAACATGCAGAACTGTCCAATGAGAAAAGCAGTACCTGTTAATGCAGGTGCTGTTTTGTATTACGATTCTCGTATGGGTAAGGAACAGAAAGTAGCCATGGATGTGGCAGCCAGAGATTTGCAGCGTTTGAATTGTTCTACGCATGATGTGGTTTTGCACCTTAAAGATTCCCATGGTAATTCAGCTCGGGCAACTTCTACTGGTAAACTTTCAACCTTCTCCGAGATATAATTATATGTATATTGCATATATATATTATAAATTATTGATGCTTTAAGATATATGCCGCCATATTTGGGCACGAATTAAGTTGGTCTGTGTCCTGCCATGCATGATTACACAAAACATATAAACAACTTGTTATATGTTGTTTCTTTTTTTTTTTGCCAATTTTTTTGTACCATTAATGTTGTTTTATTTAAACTTTTGATACTGCATGGTCTGGATCTTGTGCCACTAGATTACATGCGACTACGTACTTTATATGTCAATGCTCCACGAAAAATCTTTTGATTTTGGACATCATATCAATTTATGAACCTAGCTAGCTAGAAACTACCATATATGCATGCAATATCATTAATCCACCTTACGTACGTTGTTATCTTAATATGACATGGATAGAGGATATTTTCTGGATTCAATTGCTGAAGAGATCATAGTTTCAGCTAAAAAGTCATGGGACGTATATATTTCTCATGCAATAATCTCAGAAGCTTAGCATATTTATATGCTTTGAATCTTCTCTATTCAAATAAGGCGTGGCCTGCAACAAAAGTTTAGAGTTTTTAAGTTTCTGGGGGTGATCAAGTCCAATTGATCATATCATGATCATGATTTACATGATCCAGTTACTCCAATTACATATTCTTGAGATTCTGCGCGCTACTCTGAAAACTTTTGATAATTTTCTTTGCAGCAATCCATCTCATTGACACCAAAAGAGTGCAAGCTGTCATTGGAACACTGACGATTCAGGAATCTGCTCTAATCTCTGACAAATATGGTAAAAGCTTCGAGGATGGAGTACGTATCCCCATCATTTCCCTAGCCTCACCTGCGATGGTCCCATCATTGATACCAATTCAACCGTCCTTTTTCATTCAAATGGCTAACGATGTCACCCTCCACATGAAGTGTATTGCCGCCATTATAGGCCACTTTAGGTGGCGAAAGGTGACCACAATTTACGAAAAGATCAACAACAACAACGGGTTTTCTGATGAACTAGAGACATTAACCCTCCTTTCCGATTCGCTTCGTCTTGTGGATTCAGCAATTGAATACCACTCAACTTTACCTTCCCTATCCTCTCTGCCAGACCGAAAAGCAGCCATTGAGAAAGAGCTGATGAAGCTACGCAGTTTGAGCAACAGGGTTTTCATACTTTTGCAGTCTTCTTTAGAGTCAGCTATTTTGCTTTTTGAGAAGGCAAATGAAATGGGTATGATGGAAAAAGGCTACATATGGATCGTAACTGATGAGATTGCAAGCCTTCTTGATTCTGTGGATTCTTCTGTTACCTATAACATGCAAGGAGTAATTGGTTTTAAAACCAGCTTTGTTTCTTCCGGGGAAACTTTCAAGCAGTTTAAAACCAAATTCAGAAAGAAGTTCGGATCAGAGTACCCTGAAGAAGAGAATGCTAACCCAAGCATTTTTGCACTGCGAGCTTATGATGCAACTTGGGCCATTGCTCAAGCCATTAACAAAATACAAGGAAGGGTTACCCCGAAAAAATTATCTCAACAAATCATGCTCAGCAACTTTGAAGGTGTAAGTGGAAAGATAAACTTCAAGAACGGTACATTGTCACAAGTGCCAGTCTTTCGGATCATCAATGTGGTTGGCAAAAGCTACAAGGAGATAGCATTCTGGTCACCAGAATTCAATTTCCTAGAGAACTTCACCCAGTATGATAGCTTGAAGGTAACAATTAGTAATGGTTCTGCAGGAGTTTTGGGCCCAATATTTTGGCCAGGTGGCCTGCAAACAGTTCCAAAGGGATGGACTTGCAGTTGTGAGGAGAAAGCATTGAAGATAGGGGTTCCTGCCAAGGGTGCATTCAATCAGTTTGTGAAAGTGACTTATGAACAGGACCAGAACAGAACATTCGTCTCCGGTTTTTCCATTGATGTGTTTGAAGCAGTTGTAAAGCGCCTCCCTTATCATTTGCCTTATGTCTTGGTTCCATTCTATGGATCATATGATGATATGGTGGAACAGGTCTACTACAAGGTAGCTTTTAATTTGTTTAAACTATCAAAACCAATTTTAAGAGTTTGTAGTACAATAATTAAACCAGAAGCTAGGAAAAAGAAAAGCATGTTTTCTGCAATGATTATTCACTACTAATGTTATCATGTTAAACATGTTGATATTATATATTCATGACTAATGTTATTGCACTTTTATTAATTGTATTACAGAAATAATTAATACGTACTGCATGATCAATGATCAATATGTAAAACATTAGGGCCTGGATGCAGCCGTTGGTGATACAGAAATAATGGCAGATCGGTTTCGATATGCCGAATTCACACNTCTAATGTTATCATGTTAAACATGTTGATATTATATATTCATGACTAATGTTATTGCACTTTTATTAATTGTATTACAGAAATAATTAACACGTACTGCATGATCAATGATCAATATGTAAAACATTAGGGCCTGGATGCAGCCGTTGGTGATACAGAAATAATGGCAGATCGGTTTCGATATGCCGAATTCACACAGCCATATGTTGAATCTGGACTTGTGATGGTAGTCAAAGTAAAACCAGATAAGCTGAAAGAGGAATGGTTGTTCATCAAAGTCTTCACAAAAAGCATGTGGCTAATGATAGTGGTGATGCACCTCTTCATAGGGTTCGTCGTTTGGTTAATTGAACATGATGGTGGTAATCCTGAATTTGAGGGCTTCGGAGCTATGCTTTGGTTTTCCGTTACTGTGCTATTCTTTCTTCAAAGTAAGTCTCCAGTACCCCCAACATATTTAAGTATCAGTAACTTTTGTATAAACTGAATCACAAGCAATCCTTTTAAGGTTTTCTTTTGGAGAAATACTTTAGTTACAGATAGATCCAATAAAAATAAACTTACAAAATAGATTGATATTGTATGTTAGATTGTAAAACTAGTACTTTTATTGTAAAATAGATCGAGTTCTGATCTTTCTGTCTATACATGACATATTTAGTACTGTATTTGATGCTATTTATGTTGTCTCCCTTCATTTTATAATCTGCAGGAGAACCAATTAAGAACAGTTTGTCTCGTTTTGTGCTGGCACCATGGCTTCTTGTCATACTTATTGTCTCGGCTAGTTTTACAGCAAGCCTCACTTCCCGAATGACTGTCGCTAGGTTTCAACCCTCTGTCGCAGACATTGTGACACTTCAGAAAACACATGCAGCAGTTGCGTGTAATGGAAACTCTTTCATTGCAAGATACCTGATAAATGTGTTGAACTTTAAGCCAGAGAATATAAGGGGAGTTCATTCGATAAGCGAATACCCTGAAGCCTTTGAGAGAGGGGAAATTGAAGCAGCTTTCTTCGTTGTCCCGCACGCCAAAGTCTTCCTCGCAAAATACTGCAAGGGCTACACCATAGCAGGACCCACTTTCAGTCTTGGAGGTTTTGGATTTGTAAGCAGTCACAGATCTCCTTTAGAATCTGTTTACTACTGATCTTAATTTCCTTCAAAGCTGATATTTTGTTTTTGCTCCCCATTTCATCTCAGGCTTTCCCAAAGGGTTCTCCTTTGGTTACAGACATTTCAAAAGGAATCCTTGAAGTGAAAGAAAGTGGAGAAATGAAACGGCTAGAAAAATTCTTGCTGTCCTCCAATAATTGCTCCTCTTCGGCCAACTTAAACGATGATCTTGAACTAGGTCCCGAGCCTTTCTACAACCTGTTCTTGATTTCAGGTGGGATTTCTGCATTTGCATTCGTACTTACCATAGTGCGTGTAGCTCAAAAAGGTCAACTGAAGATGACCTTCATGCCAGCTAGAATGGTAGATGGCAGCAGAGTTTGGATGTGGGCAATAATATTTCTTGCTCGAATCTACGTAAACTTTCCATTTCCATACAGAATAAGGATCTAAGGCATCCAAGAAGCACAAGATCACTCCCGAAAATTTAGCTCGACAAGATGGAGATCAAAAGTCTTCCGAGTGCTGCATGTATATACAAGATGTAAGAACCCGGTCCAACAATTTTAAAGTCGAAATATTGATAATTTTTATTGGATCTAAATTATATTTAATGGGTCATATTTGATAAGTCCACGGGCGATAAATTATTGAAGTTAATTACGAGTTTAAACTCAATCATGAGGTTAAATCTAATTTATTATTTATTAAATGAGTTAGACTCATTTTTTAATTTAAAAATTGGCCATTATAAATTTATTTCAATTTAAAATTATCACTAATTGAAGTTTCCTACGCAGTCTTAATCACTGCCAATCCTACATTGAATGAACTACAAGATAATGTTTTTAAATTCAAACTATCTTCTTGAATGATCATGATCAAGTCCAACTTGAACTTATCAACACCCTCTCCCAAATATCTCTATAAATGTCTCCATTCTGTTTGTTATTTGAAAAAAAATCATAAACCCCAATAAGTGCAGTGGTCTAATCCAAGATACTCAGTCCAGCATCGTGATTGATTTTGTGTTGAAAACTTTTGGAAGCAACACTACAAGGTAAGTAGCTTGATCATAAATTAGGATTAACATACGTTAGCTAGTTATATATATATTATTAAAGTCACTTCTTTGGAAGCTAGTGTTTACGTACCATGCATGTCATGATATTTGCAAGCACGTCATTCATCATGTTTCATTTCGCATATTATAGTTATGTATGTATTATGCATCTCATGCATCTCACGTTGCATAAAACATATAAGTTTTCATAAGATCAAGTGTAAATTAAACTCAGAATAGTTAATTAGATGGTTATTCAGATGGATGGTACCAATGCAGTTTCAGGGTGGATGTGCAAGTCACGGACTCTGCAAGCGCGGTCCACCATAGTATGCCATAATACTATAAGTGGCTCCCCTTGCGGTCGAATGGCGTGCGGCCGGTGCACAACCTCTCACACAGGGTTAAGTGTGTTGGCCAGTCAGATCAGTCAGTTAATTCAGATAAATCAGTCATGCATAGTATAAACATCGGTATGATTAGTCATGATTTTAAGCTCAGCATAAAATATTTTATGAAAAACTTATGTTAAGTATGTTTACGTTATGATGAGGTTCTTATTGAGTCATCGACTCATTTTAGTTTGTTTTTATGTTTTTAACTCACCTCAGGTCAGAATATTTGTAAAGGTAGAGCTGCAGGATGAGACTTAGTCCAGGGAGGCGTGACAGTGGCTTAAATCATGTATAAAGATTTTAAGTTATGATTTTTATGGCACAGATTTTGAGAAATTTTAATAAATGCTTCCGCCCACTCTCATTTATGATTTCAATATTTAAATACAAAATGACTCTATTTATTATAAGGAATATTTGTACCAGACGCTTCATTCAGAATAAAAGAAAATATTTTTAAGTTAAGGTTCAATAGTAGCACTCTGACTTCCTCGAGAATTTCTAAATGTGACTTTACTATTAACCGTGGGACTGGGAGCGGGGTGTTACACAAATTTCCCACCACTAACTTAGAGCGTGTTTACTGGTACGTAAATGATTGTCATGTATAGATGCTGATTAATATATTTATTCATTTGAAGAGAAATGTGATTTGTGATACAATCCAAAAGGCATTCTTTGTATTTAATGCTGGACTTTTAATACATGTTTGTGATATCTTTATAAGCCACAGAGAAATGCAGAATTTGTTATGTAATTCGAAGGTGTAATTTGAAGGCTTCAGTTGAGAGGGATAGATATATATAATATGAGTTGGCTATGCAGTATTTTTATTTAACTATTGAACCAATTTCCTGCTTTTCTTGAATTTGGTGATTAACCAACAAGAGAAGAAAAGCTCGAGGTCCGGAAGTCTCCAATTCTTTAGTAAGATTGGGTACTATATGAGTGTAGGAAGTTTAAAATATATAGAGAGTGCCAGTTGTATATGTGGATCTATTTGTAGATGATGAGAACCCAATATGGCGTTGCCCAACTGAGTGCTTGATTTCTGGGACCTGACACGGTAACCCTCAGGAGTTTGATTTGACTACTAATAGATAACCTCTCTGGAGGTTTGATTTGACCACTAATTGGGTCAATTTGGCATGCATATCTTGTTCAGATTTTCTTTTGAGTTAGTTGAGCACGAGGAGACTGTTCAACAATGATTTTGGATAAAATATAATTTAAGAGGTTTGAATCTTATGACGATCCATTGCATTTTGACTTGGCATCCTCCGTGGATCAACTGCTTACTTCGTGGATCAACTGCTTACTAGCATCGAGTTACCATACAACGTAGAAGTCATGGAAGCACCGCTCCAGTCCAAGTTCAAGGTCCCTCATATGGAGATGCATGATAGATCTACGGATCCCCTTGAACATTTAGAGACCTTTAAGGCCCACATGACCTTTTATGGGTTCCCGGGAGAGATCACATGTCGGGCTTTTCCTGAGTGAGATCACATGACCTTTCAGGTCACTACCCCCAGGGTCCATTGATGGATTCGAAGAGTTAGCCCGCCTACTCCTGATGCAGTTTATGGCAAGTAGAAAGAGGAGACGATTGGCGAAGTACCTTTTGACTGTCAAGCAGCGCGACGATGAGATTCTGAAGGCATACCTATCCCGGTTCAATAGGGAGCGAATGATGACAGATGACCAGGATGAGAAAATCACCCTGGCTGCCCTATTGGGAGGCTTCTGGGCGAGAAATCTGTTCATGCAAGAGTTGGAGTGAAAGACTCCCATGACGCTGCGGGAGTTCATGGACTGTGCAGATAGCTTAATCAAAGAGCAGGAAACCCTGGGGCTATGACGTTCCCTAGGAAAATTGAGCTGGTGCAAGCCAACAAGAAGGCTAATGAGTTGGCAAAAGGGAAGGCCCGTGAAAGATCCAGGAAAGACTCACAGGACGTCAGGCGAGAAGTGAATATGTCGACCTGGGTGCATGGCGGGAAGCGCGTGCACCCCTGCCTTGCCGTGCAGGAAGAGCATGTGCCCTTCCCAAGAGAAATTTCTCATCAAGGCCAAAGGGGCAAACTGTATTGCTCGTACCACAAGACTGACAGGCACTGGATCGAAGATTGCTACACCTTGAAGCGGAGGGTGGAAGAACTAGAACATTTGTTAACCCGAAACCCCACTGGGGACCAACGAACTGTGTACTGGGAGAATTGGCGTGCGGGGCAATGAAGAAGTGAAAGTGCTAAGAGGCGCATGACTGAGAGAGAACTACCACAAAACCCCCTACGCTGAAACTCGTTCTGACCACGAAGTCTCTTGGGCGAAACTTGCATTAACAAGAGGATATGCGGGGGAAGGCCCCACCTCGTTGGGACGAAAGGCCCACTCTTGAATGGCATGGTACAAGGAAGTATTCACTGCAGGAAGGGTCTCCACTGGATAGAAGTGACACACAGAGGGCACTGTTATAACATTCAGCGAGGAGGATGGTGGAGGCGTCCCCATGATAATGCCCTAGTCGTGACCATGCAGATTGCAAACTTTGTAACACGGAGGGTCCTGATTGATAACAGCAGTTTCGCCGATATCCTGTTCTGGGATGCGTTCACCAAGATGGGATCAACCCCGACCGTTTACGCTCGATCCCGATGCCACTCAAAGGGATCTCCGAGGACATAGTCCAGTCGGTGGGAGCGATTACCTAGTCTAGTCGGTGGGAGCGATTACCCTATCGGTATTGGCTGAGAAGGCACTCAGAACCTCCGCAACCATGATGAACTTCTTGGTGGTAAAGGCCTTGTCGTCGTACAATGTGATACTAGGGCAACCAACGTAGAACAACTTGAAGGCGATCATGTCGACTTATCATCTCAAGATGAAATTTCCCACCCCGTCAAGAGTTGGTGAAGTTAAGGGTGACCAGGTACTCATTATGGAGTGCTACGCCCAAGAATTGTGAAGTGGGGGATAGGAGGTGTGGACACTAGGTGAGATGGTTGGCGTCGTGGGTCCCCACCACCACTCAGCCTAAACAGCTAAGATGAAGAAGTCAGAGATGAACAGACACTCTAGCAACCACAGCCAATGAGCCCCTAGAGTTGATTACCGTGGACTGCGCAAAACCAGGAAACAGGATGCGAATCGGGACAAGGATGAGTCCCGAGGTGAGGCAATCTGTGCTCCTAGTTGAACATTGAGATGTGTTCGCTTGGAGCCATGAAGATATGCCTGGGATCGACAACAACTCTGTGGACCTTGAGGCCAAAAAGGTGGGACGAAAGCGGAGGAGATTCAGCGCTGAGAAGTATACCCCCATAGCCAAAGAAGTTGATAGCCTCCTGGCGGCGGGGTTTATTTGGGAGGCCCACTATCTTGAGTGGCTGTCCAGCATCTTGTTGGTGAAGAAACCAAACGGCAAGTGGAGAATGTGCTTCGACTTCACGGATTTAAACAAGGTTTGCCCGAAGGTAGCTTCTCGCTACCCTACATCGACTTGATTGTTGATTCCACTGCAGGTCATGACCTACTCAACTATATGGATGCCTACTCGTGGTATAACTAGATTCGAATGAGTTCGGATGATGAAGAAAAAGCTGTGTTCATCACCGGCCGAGGGCTGTATTGTTATCGAGCCATGCCCTTTGGCCTGAAGAATGCAAGGGCGACCTACTAATGATTGGTCAACCGAATGTTCAAAAACCAAATAGGCAACACAATAGAGGTACGTAGATGACCTGCTAATCAAGAGCAAAGAACTCGTGCAACACCTAGCCGATTTGTGAGAAGCCTTCGCGGTCTTCAGAAGGTATGAAATGAAGCTCAACCCGCTGAAATGCGAATTTTGAGTGGAGTCGGAGAATTTCCTAGGCTTCATGGAATCCAAACAGGGAATTAAAGCCAGCCCAGAAAATTTTACGGCAATAATGAACACGCCTCCTCCTCGGAACAACAACAAGGTGCAAAAATCGGCTCGGTGAGTGGTTGCTCTAAAATGGTTCATCTCCCGCTCAACAGATAAATGCCTACCGTTCTTCAAGGTTTTTATGAAAAGGCAAGACTTGAATGATGAATGCAGCTAGGCATTTGAGAAGTTAAAGGAGTACCTGACTTGTCTACCACTCCTCAGCCAAACGGAACTGGGAGAAGATTTGATGGCATACCTGTTAGTGTTGCCACACGTCGTTTCGGCAGTCTTGGTTTGAGAGAAAGAGGGCCGACCACATCCTGTTTACTATATAAGTTGCGCATTCAGAGAAGCTGAGGCGAGATACCCGCAAATGGACATGATGGCTTTCACCCTGGTGATTGCTGTCAGGTGGCTGAGGCCTTACATCTAAGCTCACTCTGTGAAAGTGCTCACAAACACTCCCTTCAAGAAGGCATTGCAGAGAGCAAACACCTCGGCCATATGCTGAGCTGGGCCTTTGAACTAATTGAGTTCGACAATGAGTATTCCCCTTACATGATGATAAAAGGGCAAGTGCTGGCAGATTTTGTGGCTGAGTTCATCGGCTTTCCCGAAGAAGGGCCGATAGCGCCTGTAGGAAAGCCTTGGCAGGTCTACTTCGATGGCTCGTCCTGTCGGGGTTGAGGGGGGGTGTTAGGGTGCACATCGTCACGAGAGCCGGTGAAAAACATAACTATGCAATTAAGCTCGCCTTTAAGACTACCAACAATGAAGCTGAGGATGAAGCATTACTAGCAAGATTGGCGACAACTAGAGCATTAGGATCAACAAAAGTGGAAGTTAGGGCATACTCCCAAGTAATGGTCAGCCAGGTACAGGGTGAGTTTGCCACCAAAGGTGAAAATAATGAAAAAATACCTTTAGTTAGTGGGAGAGGAGTGCGACTTCTTCCTCTACTACTGCATCCAACAGATACCGAGAGGAGAGAATCAGGTGTCAAATAAGCTGGCATGAACGGCCTTAGGACAAGAAGATTCGTGCTTACAAGAAAATACGATAACTTGGACAGTGGATTTCCCGACCATAGGGATTGAGGTCTCGGTCATTGGTCCCAAAGCACTAGAGTGGGCATCAGATGTGATGAAATACCTCAACACCAAAAAGTTGCCGAGTGATGGAGAAGAAGCTTGGAAGGTAAAAAAATAAAGCAGCACGCTTCATCGTAATAGAGGGGGTCCTGTACAAAAGGGGCTTCTCCAAACCACTCCTGAGATGTATCTCACAGGTTGAGGTCCAGTATATACTATGCAAGGTACACGAAGGAGTCTGCGACAACCACTTGGGAGGCAAAACGCTACCTGTGAAAGTAATGTGGGTGGGGTACTACTGGCTTCATGCCCTCAGAGATGCTGAAGAGTTCCTAAGAAAATGCTTGAAGTGCTCGGTACACGCAGCGGTCCCGCATTGCCCGTCGAAGGAGTTGACGTCAATCATGTCCCCGTGGCCATTTGCATAGTGGGGGTTGGATCTAGTTGGACCACTTCCGCCAGGCAAAGGGAGAGTAAGATTTGTAGTTGTCACGGTCAACTACTTTACCAAATGGGGAGAAGTGGAAGCTCTAGCAACTATTACTATTGCTATCACAAGGTTCCTATGGAAGTCCGTGGTCGGCTATTTCGACATCCCTCAAAGCATCATATTGAACAACGATCGACAATTTGACTCCTCCGATTATCGAGAGTGGTGTGCGGAACTCAAAATTAAGTTTAAGTACTCTTCCTCAGGCCACCCACAATCCAACAGACAAGTTGAGGCGACCAACAAAACCCTTATGGGAATCCTAAAGAAAAAGCTGACAAACCAGAAGGTAAGATGGGCCGAGGAGATGCCAGGGGTCCTGTGAGCATACTAAGTGACCGACAAAACTCCAATAGGAGAGACGTCGTTCGCTTTAACTTATGATGGCAAGCAGTTTGACCCAAATGTTGTTATACCAATGGAAGTAGGGATGTCGTCCTACCGAGTGCATCACTTTGTCCTGGACGCCAATGACGAAGGACTAAAAGAACAGTTGGACTTACTGGAAGAAAGAAGACGGGAGGTCGAGATACAGACGATGAGCAATAAGAGGAAAGCTGAGTGGTATTTCAAATGGCGGGTCAGACACGGATCCTTCAAGGAGGGTCATTTGGTGTTGAAGCAAACTGGGGTCACGACGAAAGTAGAAGGGAAGTTGGGACCACGCTGAGAGGGACCTTACTTCATAACAGCTATTAACAGGCTGGGGTCGTTCCGTCTAAAAGACGACAACGGAAAAGAGCTCCCCCACCCATGGAATGTCGAGCACCTAAAGACATATTTCCCTTGAGATTGTAACTCGCCAATGTATATGTAAATGCCAAAATTATGGAAATGAATGAACCTTGCTCTCAAGATATCTCCTTCAAGCAAAACAACCAAGCCGAGTCCCTTCACTCGACGCGAAGTCAAGCCGAGCACAAGTCTCAAGGCTTGCCCACATGGCCTGTTGGACACAAGTCCCTTGACTTGTCGACTTTCATGCAAGGAGTCTCTTAACTCACCGCGAAATTAGGTCGGGCACAAGTCCCAGGCCTTGCCCAGACGTTCTGAGGATCTAAAGGTCGCAAGATTGGACCACGTTACGTGCTTAGATTGCTCGATCGAACTCCAAGGCTTTGATTTTGACATCACGCCTCTTGATGGCTTCCTTCTTACTTTGCACCGTCTTGGTCAGCTCAGAGTACTTGCCCGTCATCCATTTATTCCCTAGCCACAGAAGAATCCCTCGTGATCTATTAATTCCTCCAATTCTTAAGAAAAGCAGATGTGGCTTTAAAAACTTCATGAGTAGTGCATGCAGTACTTCTTTCTCTGTAAGTAATGAGGTTTGCAATTCAAAGACATCTAAATTATAATGCCTTACATCCAGATAATAAGAAAACTCAGCTATATATAATCCACATGAACATCGAGTTGAAGTACAGCTAGAGATGCATTAATTAATGAAGATCTTTAACATGAGGACTAATATTATTTTACTATCGAGGTACCCCTTCTACTACTTGGTTTTGCAGATTTTCTCTTAACCAGAATGTAGTACTTGGCCTTAAAACATTTTTTTGATAACCTTGATTAATCCCATGGGATCTTGAAGTTAACGATCGGGTATACCTTCAGTGACCCTAAGGGGACTTGAACTGGTGATCATTAGGGAGCAAATCCAAGACTAGACCAGCTAACCCTCAGGGTTACTTGACCTTAAAACTACATATATAATAGATTAATATTAATATTCATTGCAAAACCTTGTCAATAATTAGCATTATTAATGATCACTACAAGAGAAATGGTTTTTTGAGACAAAAAATTTTGTCTCAAAAAACTCCAATTTCGTCCCAAAAAAGAATTGGAGACGAAAAAATTTCATCTCCCATTTGTCTCTAAAAGGCTGTCTCAAAATGTTTTTGGAGACGAAATTCAAATTTCATCTCTAAAAATCACTTTTAGAGACAAAATTTTGGGGAACCAGTCGAAACTGTTCGAACGGAAAATTTTTTTTGAGACGAACCAATTTCGTCTAAAAAATATGTTCGAATGGAATATTTTTCAGTTCGAACCGACTCGTCCATT
>QEOT01000230.1:19953-36000 GCA_003123785.1 Pterocarya stenoptera
ACTGCATTTCTAAGCAATCAAGGGCAAAGTGATAAAAATAAGAGGTACTCCGAATGCTCCGGGACCGGGAAATTTACACCACAAGGTCATGGTAGTACCATTGGATGCCCGCGAGCAAAAAACTCCAACCCATTAACTTTCCAACTTTGGCCTCAATTGGCTTTCGAAGTTAACAAGGCGAAAGTGGTAAAAATAAGAGGTGCTCCAAATGGACCGGGGTCAGGGCATCAATACCATAATGTCATTGTAGGAACATAGGATGCCCCCGAGCGAAGAACTCTAACCTCTTAACTTTGCCACTTTGCCCTCAACTGGATTTCAACACAATCAAGGGCAATGTGATAAAAATAAGAGGTTCTCCGAATGCCCTGGGACTGGGCAATTTAAACCACAAGGTCATGGTGGTAACATAGGAAGCCCGCGAGCAAAAAACTCCATCCCCTTAACTTTCCCACTTTGGCCTCAATTGGCTTCCAAAGTGAAAAAGGCGAAAGTGGTAAAAATAAGAGGTGCTCCAATTGGCCCGAGGTCTGGGTATCTATACCATAAGGTCATTGTAGTATCATAAGATGCCCCCAGGCGAAAAACTCCAACCTCTTAACTTTGCCACTTTGCCCTCAATTGGATTTCTAACTAATTAAGGGCAAACTGGTAAAAGTAGGAGGTGCTGTGAATGCCCTGGGAATAGGGAATTTATACCACAAGGTCATGGTAGTACCATAGGAAGCCCTCGAGCGGAAAACTACAACCCCTTCACTTTGCCCCTTTGGCCTCATTTGGTGTCTAAAGTGAAAAAGTCGAAAGTGGTAAAAATAAGAGGTGCTCCAAATGGCCCGGGGTCTGGGCATCAATACCAGAACGTCATTGTAGTACCCTAGGAAGCCCCCGAGCAAAAAACTCCAACCTCTTAATTTTGTCACGTTGCCCCCAATTGCCTTACAAAGCGAACAAGGGAAAGTGGTAAAAATAAGAGGTGCTCAGAATGGCCCGGGGTCGGGGCATCGACAACACAAGGTCCTGGTAGTACCATATGAAGCCCGCGAGCAAAAAACTCCAACCTCTTAACTTTGCCACTTTGGCCTCAATTGGCTTCCAAGGTGAAGCAGGCGAAAATGGTAAAAATATGAGGTGCTCCAAATGACCCGGGGTCTGGGCATCAATACCATAAGGTCATTGTAGGATCATAGGATGCCCCCGAGCGAAAAACTCCAACCTCTTAACTTTGCCACTTTGCCCTCAACTGGATTTCTAAGTAACCAAGGGCAAAGTGGTAAAAATGAGAGGTACTCCGAATGCCCCGTGACCGGAAAATTTGCGCCACAAGGTCGTAGTAGTACCATAGGAAGCCCGGGAGCAAAAAACTCCAACCCCTTAACTTCCCAACTTTGGCCTCAATTGGCTTCCAAAGTGAACAAGGCGAAATTGGTAAAAATAAGAAGTGCTCCAAATGGCACGGGGTCTGGGCATCAATACCATAAGGTCATTGTAGGACAATAGGATGCCCCCGAGCGAAAAANCAAGGGCAAAGTGGTAAAATAAGTGGTACTCCGAATGCCCCGGGACTGGAAAATTTATACAACAAGGTCATGGTGGTACCATAGGAAGCCCGCGAGCAAGAAACTCCAACCCCTTAACTTTTTCACTTTGGCCTCAATTGTCTTCCAAAGTGAAAAAGACGAAAGTGGTAAAAATAAGAGGTGCTCCAAATGGCCCGGGGTCTGGGCATCTATACCATAAGGTCATTGTAGTACCATAAGATGCCGCCAAGTGAAAAACTCCAACCTCTTAACATTGCCAGTTTGCCCTCAATTGCATTTCTAAGTAATCAAGGGTAAAGTGGTAAAAATAAGAGGTACACCGAAAGCCCCGGGACTGGAAAATTTACAGCACAGGGCCATGGTGGTACCATAGGAAGGCCGCGAGCAAAAAACTCCAACCCTTTAACTTTCCCACTTTGGCCTCAATTGGCTTCCAAAGTGAAAAAGACGAAAGTGGTAAAAATAAGAGGTGCTCCAAATGGCCCGGGGTCTGGGCATCTATACCATAAGGTCATTGTAGTACCATAAGATGCCCCCAAGCGAAAAACTCCAACCTCCTAACTTTGCCACTTTGCCCTCAATTGGAGTTCTAAGTAATCAAGGGCAAACTGGTAAAAGTAAGAGGTGCTCTGAATGCCCTGGGACCAGCGAATTTATACCACAACGTCATGGTAGTACCATAGGAAGCCCGCGAGCAAAAAACTCCAACCCCTTAACTTTCCCACTTTAGCCTCAATTGGCTTCCAAAGTGAAAAAGGCGAAAGTGGTAAAAATAAGAAGTGCTCCAAATGGCCCGGGGTCTGGGCATCTATACCATAAGGTCATTGTAGTACCATAAGATGCCCCCAAGCGAAAAACTCCAACCTCCTAACTTTGCCACTTTGCCCTCAATTGGAGTTCTAAGTAATCAAGGGCAAACTGGTAAAAGTAAGAGGTGCTCTGAATGCCCTGGGACCAGCGAATTTATACCACAACGTCATGGTAGTACCATAGGAAGCCCGCGAGCAAAAAACTCCAACCCCTTAACTTTCCCACTTTAGCCTCAATTGGCTTCCAAAGTGAAAAAGGCGAAAGTGGTAAAAATAAGAAGTGCTCCAAATGGCCCGGGGTCTGGGCATCTATACCATAAGGTCATTGTAGTACCATAAGATGCCCCCAAGCGAAAAACTCCAACCTCCTAACTTTGCCACTTTGCCCTCAATTGGAGTTCTAAGTAATCAAGGGCAAACTGGTAAAAGTAAGAGGTGCTCTGAATGCCCTGGGACCAGCGAATTTATACCACAACGTCATGGTAGTACCATAGGAAGCCCGCGAGCAAAAAACTCCAACCCCTTAACTTTCCCACTTTAGCCTCAATTGGCTTCCAAAGTGAAAAAGGCGAAAGTGGTAAAAATAAGAAGTGCTCCAAATGGCCCGGGGTCTGGGCATCTATACCATAAGGTCATTGTAGTACCATAAGATGCCCCCAAGCGAAAAACTCCAACCTCCTAACTTTGCCACTTTGCCCTCAATTGGAGTTCTAAGTAATCAAGGGCAAACTGGTAAAAGTAAGAGGTGCTCTGAATGCCCTGGGACCAGCGAATTTATACCACAACGTCATGGTAGTACCATAGGAAGCCCGCGAGCAAAAAACTCCAACCCCTTAACTTTCCCACTTTAGCCTCAATTGGCTTCCAAAGTGAAAAAGGCGAAAGTGGTAAAAATAAGAAGTGCTCCAAATGGCCCGGGGTCTGGGCATCTATACCATAAGGTCATTGTAGTACCATAAGATGCCCCCAAGCGAAAAACTCCAACCTCCTAACTTTGCCACTTTGCCCTCAATTGGAGTTCTAAGTAATCAAGGGCAAACTGGTAAAAGTAAGAGGTGCTCTGAATGCCCTGGGACCAGCGAATTTATACCACAACGTCATGGTAGTACCATAGGAAGCCCGCGAGCAAAAAACTCCAACCCCTTAACTTTCCCACTTTAGCCTCAATTGGCTTCCAAAGTGAAAAAGGCGAAAGTGGTAAAAATAAGAAGTGCTCCAAATGGCCCGGGGTCTGGGCATCTATACCATAAGGTCATTGTAGTACCATAAGATGCCCCCAAGCGAAAAACTCCAACCTCCTAACTTTGCCACTTTGCCCTCAATTGGAGTTCTAAGTAATCAAGGGCAAACTGGTAAAAGTAAGAGGTGCTCTGAATGCCCTGGGACCAGCGAATTTATACCACAACGTCATGGTAGTACCATAGGAAGCCCGCGAGCAAAAAACTCCAACCCCTTAACTTTCCCACTTTAGCCTCAATTGGCTTCCAAAGTGAAAAAGGCGAAAGTGGTAAAAATAAGAAGTGCTCCAAATGGCCCGGGGTCTGGGCATCTATACCATAAGGTCATTGTAGTACCATAAGATGCCCCCAAGCGAAAAACTCCAACCTCCTAACTTTGCCACTTTGCCCTCAATTGGAGTTCTAAGTAATCAAGGGCAAACTGGTAAAAGTAAGAGGTGCTCTGAATGCCCTGGGACCAGCGAATTTATACCACAACGTCATGGTAGTACCATAGGAAGCCCGCGAGCAAAAAACTCCAACCCCTTAACTTTCCCACTTTAGCCTCAATTGGCTTCCAAAGTGAAAAAGGCGAAAGTGGTAAAAATAAGAAGTGCTCCAAATGGCCCGGGGTCTGGGCATCTATACCATAAGGTCATTGTAGTACCATAAGATGCCCCCAAGCGAAAAACTCCAACCTCCTAACTTTGCCACTTTGCCCTCAATTGGAGTTCTAAGTAATCAAGGGCAAACTGGTAAAAGTAAGAGGTGCTCTGAATGCCCTGGGACCAGCGAATTTATACCACAACGTCATGGTAGTACCATAGGAAGCCCGCGAGCAAAAAACTCCAACCCCTTAACTTTCCCACTTTAGCCTCAATTGGCTTCCAAAGTGAAAAAGGCGAAAGTGGTAAAAATAAGAAGTGCTCCAAATGGCCCGGGGTCTGGTCATCAATACCAGAACGTCATTGTAGGACCATAGGAAGCCCCCGCGCGAAAAACTCCAACCTCTTAACTTTGCCACTTTGGCCACAATTGGTAAAAATAAGAGGTGCTCCAAATGACCCGGGGTCTGGGCATCAATACCATAAGGTCATTGTAGGACCATAGGATGCCCCCGCGCGAAAAACTCCAACCTCTTAACTTTGCCACTTTGCCCACAATTGGATTTCTACGTAATCAATGGCAAACTGGTAAAAGTAAGAGGTGATCTGAATGCCCTGGGACCAGGGAGTTTATACCACAAGGTCATGGCAGTACGATAGGAAGCCCGCGAGCGGAAAACTCCAACCCCTTAAATTTGCCCCTTTGGCCTCAATTGGCTTCCAAAGTAAATAAGCCGAAAGTGGTAAATAAGAGGTGCTCCAAATGGCCTGGGGTCTGGTTATCAATACCATAAGCTAATTGTAGTACCATAGGAAGCCTGCGAGCAAAAAACTCCAATCTTTTAACTTTCCCACTTTGCACACAATTGGTTAACAAAGTGAACAAGGGCAAAGTGGTAAAAATAAGAGGTGCTCTGAATGGCGCGGGGTCGGGGCATCACATCCATAAGGTCATTGTAGTACCATAGGAAGCCCACGAACAAAAAATTGAAACAACTTAACTTTGCCACTTTGCCCTCAATTGGCTCCCAAAGTGAACAAGGGCAAAATGGAAAAAATAAGAGGAGCTCCGAATGGCCCGGGTTCGGGGCATCACTTCCATAAGGTCATTGTTGTACCATATGAAGCCCGCGAGCAAAAAAATCCAATCTCTTAACTTTGCCACTTTGGCCTTAATTGGCTTCCAAAGTGAACAAGGCGAAAATGGTAAAAATAAGAGTTGCTCCAAATGACCCGGGGTCTGGGCATCAATACCATAAGGTCATTGTAGGACCATAGGATGCCCCCGAGCGAAAAACTCCAACCTCTTAACTTTGTCACTTTGCCCTCACCTGGATTTCTAAGTAATCAACGGCAAAGTGGTAAAAAAAAGAGGTACTCCGAATGCCCCGGGGCTGGAAAATTTACACCACAAGGTCATGGTGGTACCGTAAGAAGCCCGCGAGCAAAAAACTCCAACCCCTTAACATTCCCACTTTGGCCTCAATTGGCTTCCAAAGTGAAAAATGCGAAAGTGGTAAAAATAAGAGGTGCTCCAAATGGCCCGGGGTCTGGGCATCTATACCATAAGGTCATTGCAGTACTATAAGATGCCCCCAAGCGAAAAACACCAACCTCTTAACTTTGCCACTTTGCCCTCAATTGGATTTTTAAGTAATCAAGGGCAAACTGGTAAAAGTAAGAGGTGCTCTGAATGCCCTGGGACCAGCGAATTTATACCACAAGGTCATGGTAGTACCATAGGAAGCCCTCGAGCGGAAAACTCCAACCCCTTAACTTTGCTACTTTGCCCTCAACTGGATTTCTAAGTAATTAAGGGCAAAGTGGTAAAAATAAGAGGTACTCCGAATGCCCCGGTACTGGAAAATTTACACCACAAGGTCATGGTGGTACCATATGAAGCCCGCGAGCAAAAAACTCCAACCCCTTAACTTTTCTACTTTAGCCTCGATTGGCTTCCAAAGTGAAAAATGCGAAAGTGGTAAAAATAAGAGGTGCTCCAAATGGCCCGGAGTCTGGGCATCTATACCATAAGGTCATTGCAGTACTATAAGATGCCCCCAAGCGAAAAACTCCAACCTCTTAACTTTGCCACTTTGCCCACAATTGGATTTCTAAGTAATCAAGGGCACACTGGTAAAAGTAAGAGGCGCTCTGAATGCCCTGAGACCAGGGAATTTCTACCACAAGGTCATGGTAGTACCATAGGAAGCCCTCGAGCGTAAAACTCCAACCCCTTAACTTTGCCCCTTTGGCCTCATTTGGCTTCTAAAGTGAAAAAGGCGAAAGTGGTTAAAATAAGAGGTGCTCCAAACGGCCTGGGGTCTGGGCATCAATACCAGAACGTCATTGAAGTACCCTAGGAAGCCCCCGAGCAAAAAACTCCAACCTCATAATTTTGGCACATTGCCCCCAATTGCCTTACAAAGCGAACAAGGGCAAAGTAGTAAAAATAAGAGGTGCTCCGAATGGCCCGGGGTTGGGGCATCGACAACACAAGGTCATGGTAGTACCATATGAAGCCCGCGAGCAAAAAACTCCAACCTCTAAACTTTGCCACTTTGGCCTCAATTGGCTTCCAAAGTGAAGCAGGCGAAAATGGTAAAAATAAGAGGTGCTCCAAATGACCCGGGGTCTGGGCATCAATACCATAAGGTCATTGTAGGACCATAGGATGCCCCCGAGTGAAAAACTCCAACTTCTTAACTTTGCCACTTTGCCTTCAACTGGATTTCTAAGTAATCAAGGGCAAAGTGGTAAAAATAAGAGGTACTCCGAATGCCCCGTGACCGTAAAATTTGCGCCACAAGGTCATAGTAGTACCATATGAAGCCCGCGAGCAAGAAACTCCAACCCCTTAACTTTCCAACTTTGGCCTCAATTGGCTTCCAAATTGAACAAGGCGAAATTGGTAAAAATAAGAGGTGCTCCAAATGACCCGGGGTCTGGGCATCAATACCATAAGGTCATTGTAGGATCATAGGATGCCCCCGAGCGAAAAACTCCAACCTCTTAACTTTGCTACTTTGCCCTCAACAGGATTTCTAAGTAATCAAGGGCAAAGTGGTAAAAATAAGAGGTACTCGGAATGCCCCGTGACCGGAAAATTTGCGCCACAAGGTCGTAGTAGTACCATATGAGGCCCGCGAGCAAGAAACTCCAACCCCTTAACTTTCCAACTTTGGCCTCAATTGGCTTCCAAAGTGAACCAGGCGAAATTGGTAAAAATAAGAGGTGCTCCAAATGGCCCGGGGTCTGGGCATCAATTCCAAAAGGTCATTGTAGGAACATTGGATCCGCCCGAGCGAAAAACTCCAACCTCTTAACTTTGCCACTTTGCCCTCAACTGCATTTCTAAGAAATCAAGGGCAAAGTGATAAAAATAAGAGGTACTCCGAATGCCCCGGGACCAGAAAATTTGCACCACAAGGTCGTACTAGTACCATAGGAAGCCCGCGAGCAAAAAACTCCAACCCCTTAACTTACCCACTTTGGCCTCAATTGGCTTCCAAAGTGAACAAGGCGAAATTGGTAAAAGTAAGAAGTGCTCCAAATGGCACGGGGTCTGGGCATCAATACCATAAGGTCATTGTAGGACCATAGGATGCCCCCGAGCGAAAAACTCCAACCATTAAACTTTGCCACTTTGTCGTCAACTGGATTTCTAAGTAATCAAGGGCAAAGTGGTAAAATAAGAGGTACTCCGATTCCCCGGGACTGGAAAATTTACACCACAAGGTCGTACTAGTACCATAGGAAGCCCGCGAGCAAAAAACTCCATCCCCTTAACTTTCCCACTTTGGCCTCAATTGGCTTCCAAAGTGAACAAGGCGAAATTGGTAAAAATAAGAGGTGCTCCAAATGGCCCGGAGTCTGGGCATCAATACCATAAGGTCATTGTAGGACCATAGGATGCCCCGGAGCGAAAAACTCCAACATCTTAATTTTGCCACTTTGCCCTCAACTGGATTTCTAAGTAATCAAGGGCAAAGTGGTAAAAATAAGAGGTACTCCGAATGCCCCGGGACCAGAAAATTTGCACCACAAGGTCGTACTAGTACCATAGGAAGCCCGCGAGCAAAAAACTCCAACCCCTTAACTTACCCACTTTGGCCTCAATTGGCTTCCAAAGTGAACAAGGCGAAATTGGTAAAAGTAAGAAGTGCTCCAAATGGCACGGGGTCTGGGCATCAATACCATAAGGTCATTGTAGGACCATAGGATGCCCCCGAGCGAAAAACTCCAACCATTAAACTTTGCCACTTTGTCGTCAACTGGATTTCTAAGTAATCAAGGGCAAAGTGGTAAAATAAGAGGTACTCCGATTCCCCGGGACTGGAAAATTTACACCACAAGGTCGTACTAGTACCATAGGAAGCCCGCGAGCAAAAAACTCCATCCCCTTAACTTACCCACTTTGGCCTCAATTGGCTTCCAAAGTGAACAAGGCGAAATTGGTAAAAATAAGAGGTGCTCCAAATGACCCGGGGTCTGGGCATCAATACCATAAGGTCATTGTAGGACCATAGGATGCCCCCGAGCGAAAAACTCCAACTTCTTAACTTTGCCACTTTGCCTTCAACTGGATTTCTAAGTAATCAAGGGCAAAGTGGTAAAAATAAGAGGTACTCCGAATGCCCCGTGACCGTAAAATTTGCGCCACAAGGTCGTAGTAGTACCATATGAAGCCCGCGAGCAAGATACTCCAACCCCTTAACTTTCCAACTTTGGCCTCAATTGGCTTCCAAATTGAACAAGGCGAAATTGGTAAAAATAAGAGGTGCTGCAAATGACCCGGGGTCTGGGCATCAATACCATAAGGTCATTGTAGGATCATAGGATGCCCCCGAGCGAAAAACTCCAACCTCTTAACTTTGCTACTTTGCCCTCAACAGGATTTCTAAGTAATCAAGGGCAAAGTGGTAAAAATAAGAGGTACTCGGAATGCCCCGTGACCGGAAAATTTGCGCCACAAGGTCGTAGTAGTACCATATGAAGCCCGCGAGCAAGAAACTCCAACCCCTTAACTTTCCAACTTTGGCCTCAATTGGCTTCCAAAGTGAACCAGGCGAAATTGGTAAAAATAAGAGGTGCTCCAAATGGCCCGGGGTCTGGGCATCAATTCCAAATGGTCATTGTAGGAACATTGGATCCGCCCGAGCGAAAAACCCCAACCTCTTAACTTTGCCACTTTGCCCTCAACTGCATTTCTAAGCAATCAAGGGCAAAGTGATAAAAATAAGAGGTACTCCGAATGCCCCGGGACCGGGAAATTTACACCACAAGGTCATGGTAGTACCATTGGAAGCCAGCGAGCAAAAAACGCCAACCCCTTAACTTTCCAACTTTGGCCTCAATTGGCTTCCGAAGTTAACAAGGCGAAAGTGGTAAAAATAAGAGGTACTCGGAATGCCCCGGGACCGAAAAATTTGCACCACAAGGTCGTAGTGGTACCATAGGAAGCCCGCGAGCAAAAAACTCCATCCCCTTAACTTTCCCACGTTGGCCTCAATTGGCTTCCAAAGGGAAAAAGACGAAAGTGGTAAAAATAAGAGGTGCTCCAAATGGCCCGGGGTCTGGGCATCTATACCATAAGGTCATTGTAGTACCATAAGATGCCCCGAAGCGAAAAACTCCAACCTCTTAACTTTGCCACTTTGCCCTCAATTGGATTTCTAGGTAATCAAGAGTAAAGTGGTAAAAATAAGAGGTACTCCGAATGCCCCGGGACTGGAAAATTTACACCACAAGGCCATGGTGGTACCATACGAAGGCCGCGAGCAAAAAACTCCAACCCCTTAACTTTCCCACTTTGGCCTCAATTGGCTTCCAAAGTGAACAAGGCGAAATTGGTAAAAATAAGAGGTGCTCCAAATGGCCCGGAGTCTGGGCATCAATACCATAAGGTCATTGTAGGACCATAGGATGCCCCGGAGCGAAAAACTCCAACATCTTAATTTTGCCACTTTGCCCTCAACTGGATTTCTAAGTAATGAACGGCAAAGTGGTAAAAATAAGGGGTACTCGGAATGCCCCGGGACTGGAAAATTTACACCAGAAGGACATCGTGGTACCATAGGAAGCCCGCGAGCAAAAAACTCCAACCCCTTAACTTTCCCACTTTGGCCTTAATTGGCTTCCAAAGTGAACAAGGCGAAATTGGTAAAAATAAGAGGTGCTCCAAATGGCCCGGGGTCTGGGCATCAATACCATAAGGTCATTGTAGGACCATAAGATGCCCCCAAGCGAAAAACTCCAACCTCTTAACTTTGGCACTTTGTCCACAATTGGATTTCCAAGTAATCAAGGGCAAACTGGTAAAAGTAAGAGGTGCTCTGAATGCCCTGGGACCAGGGAATTTCTACCAAATGGTCATGGTAGTACCATAGGAAGCCCTCGAGCGGAAAACACCAACCCCTTAACTTTGCCACTTTGGCCTCATTTGGCTTCTAAAGTGAAAAAGGCTAAAGTGGTAAAAATAAGAGGTGCTCCAAATGGCCCGGGGTCTGGGCATCAATACCAGAACGTCATTGTAGTACCCTAGGAAGCCCTCGAGCAAAAAACTCCAACCTCATAACTTTGGCACATTGCCCCCAATTTCTTTACAAAGCGAACAAGGGCAAAGTGGTAAAAATAATAGGTGCTCCGAATGGCCCGGGGTCGGGGCATCGACAACACAAGGTCATAGTAGTACCATATGAAGCCCGCGAGCGAAAAACTCCAACCTCTTAACTTTGCCACTTTGGCCTCAATTGGCTTCCAAAGTGAAGCAAGCGAAAATGGTAAAAATAAGAGGTGCTCCAAATGACCCGGGATCTGGGCATCAATACCATAAGGTCATTGTAGGACCATAGGATGCCCCCGAGCGAAAAACTCCAACCTCTTAACTTTGCCACTTTGCCCTCAACTGGATTTCTAAGTAATCAAGGGCAAAGTGGTAAAAATAAGAGGTACTCCGAATGCCCCGTGACCGGAAAATTTGCACCACAAGGTCGCAGTAGGAGCGTAGGAAGCCCGCGAGCAAAAAACTCCAACCCTTAACTTTCCCACTTTGGCCTCAATTGGCTTCCAAAGTGAACAAGGCGAAATTGGTAAAAATAAGAGGTGCTCCAAATGGCCCGGGGTCTGGGCATCAACACCATAAGGTCATTGTAGTACCATAAGATGCCCCCAAGCGAAAAACTCCAACCTCTTAACTTTGCCACTTTGTCCACAATTGGATTTCTAAGTAATCAAGGGCAAACTGGTAAAAGTAAGAGGTGCTCTGAATGCCCTGGGACCAGGGAATTTCTACCAAAAGGTCATGGTAGTACCATAGGAAGCCCTCGAGCGGAAAACTCCAACCCCTTAACTTTGCCCCTTTGGCCTCATTTGGCGTCTAAAGTGAAAAAGTCGAAAGTGGTAAAAATAAGAGGTGCTCCAAACGGCCCGAGGTCTGGGCATCAATTCCATAAGGTTATTGTAGGAACATAGGATGCGCCCGAGCAAAAAACTCCAACCTCTTAATTTTTTCACGTTGCCCCCAACTGCATTTCTAAGCAATCAAGGGCAAAGTGATAAAAATAAGAGGTACTCCGAATGCTCCGGGACCGGGAAATTTACACCACAAGGTCATGGTAGTACCATTGGAAGCCCGCGAGCAAAAAACTCCAACCCATTAACTTTCCAACTTTGGCCTCAATTGGCTTCCGAAGTTAACAAGGCGAAAGTGGTAAAAATAAGAGGTGCTCCAAATGGCCCGGGGTCTGGGCATCTATACCATAAGGTCATTGTAGTACCATAAGATGCCCCCAAGCGAAAAACTCCAACCTCTTAACTTTGCCACTTTGCCCTCAATTGGATTTCTAAGTAATCAAGGGCAAACTGGTAAAAGTAAGAGGTGCTCTGAATGCCCTGGGACCAGCGAATTTATACCACAAGGTCATGGTAGTACCATAGGAAGCCCGCGAGCGGAAAACTCCAACCCCTTAACTTTGCCCCTTTGGCCTCAATTGGCTTCTAAAGTGAAAAAGGCGAAAGTGGTAAAAATAAGAGGTGCTCCAAATGGCCCGGGGTCTGGGCATCTATACCATAAGGTCATTGTAGTACCATAAGATGCCCCCAAGCAAAAAACACCAACCTCTTAACTTTGCCACTTTGCCCTCAACTGGATTTCTAAGTAATCAAGGGCGAAGTGGTAAAATAAGTGGTACTCCGAATGCCCTGGCACTGGAAAATTTACACCACAAGGTCATGGTGGTACCATAGGAAGCCCGCGAGCAAAAAACTCCAACCCCTTAACTTTCCCACTTTGGCCTCAATTGGCTTCCAAAGTGAAAAAGACGAAAGTGGTAAAAATAAGAGGTGCTCCAAATGGACCGGGGTCTGGGCATCTATACCATAAGGTCATTGTAGTACCATAAGATGCCCCCAAGCGAAAAACTCCAACCTCTTAACTTTGCCACTTTGCCCTCAATTGGATTTCTAAGTAATCAAGGGCAAACTGGTAAAAGTAAGAGGTGCTCTGAATGCCCTGGGACCAGCGAATTTATACCACAAGGTCATGGTAGTACCATAGGAAGCCCGCGAGCGGAAAACTCCAACCCCTTAACTTTGCCCCTTTGGCCTCAATTGGCTTCTAAAGTGAAAAAGGCGAAAGTGGTAAAAATAAGAGGTGCTCCAAATGGCCCGGGGTCTGGGCATCTATACCATAAGGTCATTGTAGTACCATAAGATGCCCCCAAGCGAAAAACTCCAACCTCTTAACTTTGCCACTTTGCCCTCAATTGGATTTCTAAGTAATCAAGGGCAAACTGGTAAAAGTAAGAGGTGCTCTGAATGCCCTGGGACCAGCGAATTTATACCACAAGGTCATGGTAGTACCATAGGAAGCCCGCGAGCGGAAAACTCCAACCCCTTAACTTTGCCCCTTTGGCCTCAATTGGCTTCTAAAGTGAAAAAGGCGAAAGTGGTAAAAATAAGAAGTGCTCCAAATGGCCCGGGGTCTGGGCACCAATACCAGAACGTCATTGTAGTACCCTAGGAAGCCCGTGAGCAAAAAACTCCAATCCCTTAACTTTCCAACTTTGGCCGCAATTGGCTTCCAAAGTGAACATGGCGAAAGTGGTAAAAATACGAGGTGCTCCAAATGGCCCGTGGTCTGGGCATCAATACCATTAGGTCATTGTAGGAACATAGGATGCCCCCGTGGGAAAAACTCCAACCTCTTAACTTTCGCACTTTGGCCTCAATTGGCTTCCAAAGTGAAAAAGGCGTAAGTGGTAAAAAAAAGAGGTGCTCCAAATGGCCCGGGGTCTGGGCATCTATTCCATAAGGTCATTGCAGTACCATAAGATGCCCCCAAGCAAAAAACACCAACCTCTTAACTTTGCCACTTTGCCCTCAACTGGATTTCTAAGTAATCAAGGGCGAAGTGATAAAATAAGTGGTACTCCGAATGCCCTGGCACTGGAAAATTTACACCACAAGCTCATGGTGGTACCATAGGAAGCCCGCGAGCAAGAAACTCCAACCCCTTAACTTTCCCACTTTGGCCTCAATTGGCTTCCAAAGTGAAAAAGACGAAAGTGGTAAAAATAAGAGGTGCTCCAAATGGACCGGGGTCTGGGCATCTATACCATAAGGTCATTGTAGTACCATAAGATGCCCCCAAGCGAAAAACTCCAACCTCTTAACTTTGCCACTTTGCCCTCAATTGGATTTCTAAGTAATCAAGGGCAAACTGGTAAAAGTAAGAGGTGCTCTGAATGCCCTGGGACCAGCGAATTTATACCAAAAGGTCATGGTATTACCATAGGAAGCCCGCGAGCGGAGAACTCCAACCCCTTAACTTTGCCCCTTTGGCCTCAATTGGCTTCCAAAGTGAAAAAGGCGAAAGTGGTAAAAATAAGAGGTGCTCCAAACGGCCCGGGGTCTGGGCATCAATACCAGAACGTCATTGTAGTACCCTAGGAAGCCCCCGAGCAAAAAAGTCCAACCTCTTAATTTTGGCACATTGCCCCCAATTGCCTTACAAAGCGAACAAGGGCACAGTGGTAAAAATAAGAGTTGCTCCGAATGGCCCGGGGTCGGGGCATCGACAACACAAGCTCATGGTAGTACCATATGAAGCCCGTTAGCAAAAAACTCCAACCTCTTAACTTTGCCACTTTGGCCTCAATTGGCTTCCAAAGTGAAGCAGGCGAAAATGGTAAAAATAAGAAGTGCTCCAAATGGCCCGGGTTCTGGGTATTTATACGATAAGGTCATTGTAGTACCATAAGATGCCCCCAAGCGAAAAACTCCAACCTCTTAACTTTGCCACTTTGCCCTCAATTTGACTTCTAAGTAATCAAGGGCAAACTGGTAAAAGTAAGAGGTGCCCTGAATGCCCTGGGACCAGCGAATTTATACCACACGGTCATGGTAGTACCATAGGAAGCCTGCGAGCGGAAAACTCCAACCCCTTAAGTTTGCCCCTTTGGCCTCAGTTGGCTTCTAAAGTGAAAAAGGCGAAAGTGGTAAAAATAAGAGGTGCTCTAAATGGCCCGGGGTCTGGGCATCAATACCAGAACGTCATTGTAGTACCCTAGGAAGCCCCCGAGCAAAAAAGTCCAACCTCTTAATTTTGGCACATTGCCCCCAATTGCCTTACAAAGTGAACAGGGGCACAGTGGTAAAACTAAGAGTTGCTCCGAATGGCCCGGGCTCGGGGCATCGACAACACAAGGTCATGGTTGTACCATATGAAGCCCGCGAGCAAAAAACTCCAACCTCATAACTTTGCCCCTTTGGCCTCAATTGGCTTCCAAAGTGAAGCAGGCGAAAATGGTAAAAATAAGAGGTGCTCCAAATGACCCGGGGTCTGGGCATCAATACCATAAGGTCATTGTAGGACCATAGGATGCCCCCGAGAGGAAAACTCCAACCTCTTAACTTTGTCACTTTGCCCTCAACTGGATTTCTAGGTAATCAAGGGCAAAGTGGTAAAAATAAGAGGTACTCCGAATGCCCTGGGACAAGGGAGTTTATACCACAAGGTCATGGTAGTACGATAGGAAGCCCGCGAGCGGAAAACTCCAACCCCTTAACTTTGCCCCTTTGGCCTCAATTGGCTTCCAAAGTAAACAAGCCGAAAGTGGTAAATAAGAGGTGCTCCAAAAGGCCCGGGGTCTGGTTATCAATACCATAAGCTAATTGTAGTACCATAGGAAGCCTGCGAGCAAAAAACTCCAACCTCTTAACTTTGCCACCTTGGCCTCATTTGGCTTCCAAAGTGAAGCAGGCGAAAATGGTAAAAATAAGAGGTGCTCCAAATGACCTGGGGTCTGGGCATGAATACCATAAGGTCATTGTAGGACCATAGGATGCCCCGAGTGAAAAACTCCAACCTCTTAACTTTGCCACTTTGCCCTCAACTGGATTTCTAAGTAATCAAGGGCAAAGTGGTAAAAATAAGAGGTACTCCGAATGCTCCGGGACCGGAAAATTTGCACCACAAGGTCGTAGTTGTACCATAGGAAGCCCGCTAGCAAAAAGCTCCAATCCCTTAACTTTCCAACTTTGGCCTCAATTGGATTCCAAAGTGAACATGGCGAAAGTGGTAAAAATACGAGGTGCTCCAAATGGCCGTTGGTCTGGGCATCAATACCATAAGGTCATTGTAGGAACATAAGATGCCCCCGAGGGAAAAACTCCAACCTCTTAACTTTGCCACTTTGCCCTCAACTGGATTTCTAAGCAATCAAGGGCAAAGTGGCAAAAATAAGAGGTACTCCGAATGCCCCGGGACTGGAAAATTTACACCACAAGGTCATGGTGGTACCATAGGAAGCCCGCGAGCAAAAAACTCCAACCTCTTAACTTTGCCACTTTGGCCTCAATTGGCTTCCAAAGTGAA